>BROG01001130.1:0-123271 GCA_030159075.1 Atrina japonica
TCGCCGTGTTTTCTCTTGAAAAAATCAGTGGCCTGAAAGTACAGGATATGTAAATCATTACAATATGTTTTATGATTCTAATTTCAGTTTATAGACAACTTACAGCGCAACACATTAACCCAAGCTAATATTTGTGAGAAAGTTTATCAGCGGAAGGACGGTGGTCTCTTCCCGGGTACATTGTAAACGGGTCCTCGCCCCCACCAATAAAAACTTGCCGCCACCATATTACTGAAAAATTGTTGAGTGTGGCACAATATAAGGAAATTGACTTTATTTGGTAAAGAAAAGGATCCGTGTTCGAAACCTGATTGGGGTGGGCTTCGGTTTACAAGTGACAGCTCCTTCGCTAAGCAATGGAAGTGGCATGTCTTCCTGATGAAAATTGAACAAAACTGCGAGTCGGTCAGGACCGGTGTTAAGTGTTGTATCACCGTGCTTATGGTGATAACGAATCTGCCCGTTCTGGGTACTTGGTATGTGACCTGAATTTTGGACAGGAGACTGTATAATTATTTACGTCTTTATTGCGAGAAGTCCAATACAGAAATGATCGAACTTCAAACGATAGCGACCCAGTCCAGGCAACACGCATTGTTGATAAACAATAGAGATTAATAAGTGAGAAAAACTATTACCAGAGTAATTGATTTCAAAGACGGAAATTTATCTTTCTGCGTTACCTATGTATTTTGGGGAGACAGTGAAGGAAGTTAATCTAACAAATTGATTTCGGCACTTTGGCTTCATAGATTTCGTATGATACTAATTGATAATCTTTTACTAAGACGGAAATTGACACCATGAGTGAGTCCTAAGTATTGTACTGAAAGATTTACCTGGCGAAAGGAATGCAACTTAAGATTGAGTAAATTAACTAATAAAACCTTAATGGGAAATTGTGTCAATAGTTCTCTAAACTTTTAAAATGAATTAATGTACAGAAATTCAGTAAAATATAAGAATAAATGTGTTAACTATTAGTAATATAAATTGTTATGTTTAATAATATTAGAATATAAAATTGTTTATGAAATTTAAAAAAAAAAAATAGTTTATAAATTAAATTCGCTAAATGTAATGTACCGGTAATATGACCGTGATAGTTGCACCAGAATATCATAGTCCTAGTTATATAAATAGCAGAGGGAATAATGATCTTATATTTATACTATATAGATATTAATTATATAGGCAACCTATATCAAGGGCGTAGAATAAGGGGAAAGGACAGCGGGGGCACGTGCCACCCCACTTTTAAAAGGGGACATATGTATGTTTGTGCCCCCACTTTTTACGTCATTTTTTAAAACACAGCCACATTTTTAATACTTGATTTTTTTCTTCAAAGAACACAATTATCGCAATCTGAATGCTTTTGAATTAAGACTATCGAAATTTCCGCGCCTCGCTACGCTCGGCGAACATAAATATAAATTATACCCTTCCCTTTACCTCGAAATATTGTATCGTCTGTATATTTTAGATGTTGAGGACTTGGACAACCTGCTTTCTATTATAAGCGATATATAATAAAAAGCCTTTTAGACTTTATATACCGCTGATATTACGGGTTGCGTTTGCCCCACAAAGCTGTTGTCGTTTGCCGGTTTTTTGGTATATATGGGTATTTATTTGAAACAAAATTTACATCGGATTAAAGTGTATACGATATTCCACTGTGTTATTATCATCTAAAGATCTGCAAAGTTAATCCTCCATGATATCTAATTCTAATTCTAACAGAATGAAGGCGCCATTCTCAAGTGTACGGCATTTTGTCCCCTCCAACTTTACCCTCCCATTTTGAAAATTCCTGGATCTGGATCCTGGTCAATTTTATGAAATATTTGACCAGATTAAAAAGAGTTGCAATGTGATAATGAACTCTTTGGGCTTTTAAAATTAACAATTTCTGAGAAGCATACCCAGACGGACCATGATGGGGAAATGATTTTGTGTCTGGAAGCTAGGGAATACTTTACTGGGCTTCGCTGTAATTTACTAGCGGATTACTAGGGTAGTTTATTTTCGCGTTTGGACGTAGATTGCCTCACAATTATTCAAACCCTAAATATCATGTGTAGTGACCAGGAAAAGCCTGCCCCGAAAGTTGATAAAATAGATGTTGAACATTTATTTTTTTCTATAAAATGTCAGAAAATTAAAAACAAATTCCCCAAAATGTTTGCGCCTCGCTCAATAATTTTCAACTTTACACCCACTCAAACTTTAAATCCTCAGTCGGCTTAAGATGATGTTTACATTGCATCACAATATGTATAAATTTATGTCACCAGCCTAAAAAATACACGCCTTTCAAAAAAGACTAGATCCCCCACTGTTTTAAATATTTATTGCATAATCAAAAGGCATTTGAAAGGAATGAAAACGGGTCGAATGCACGTGTTCGTGCATTACTAATTTTCTGCTATTGGAGATGTTAATACACATCCCATTTAAAACAAATCCTGAATGCGCCCTGTACCGTGTCGTCATCACTATTAATTCATTCAATGTATTGAATTGTTGCGTCCCCCTACTGTTTTGGACCTGGCTACGCCAATGTATATGAAAATTCATCGTCATCATCATCATCATCATCAAGGGTATTCATATATGTTGTGTTCAACCATGGAATGAAACTAAATATATAAGTTCAATATAATATATAATTGTTAAACCTGAATGAGTTTTCTTTAAAACAAAAACATAAAACAAGATTTATAATTTATTTTGTCGCGTCATGCCGTATATATTTATATCAATTTATAATAGTTTAATGTTATCGCTTTTTGATTGATTAGCTATGTAGTTGTCTTCAGTATCTACCATTCTTTTGCATTTTTATAAAAAAAGTAAAATTCAGTCATGATACACTAAATTCAATTCTTAATATTGTGATTATCCTGTCAATTTTTAAGAATTTTAAATAAATGTTATATTTGCGGATCCTGGGTGGCGCTGTTAAAATTCTACCTTATACAATTTGAATTTGGTATTCAAAGGAAGTGAATAGGAAAGACGTGAAATTTCATTTAACATGGGAATGAACTAGTGATGTATTCCACAGAGAATAATCAGGTTTAATTATTAGTGTCTGGAAACAAGTATATGACCTACCCCCCCCCTGGCATTGCTCTTACAGGTCTTTATATTTGTTGAATCAGATATATTTACGGCTGATATCTAGAATGAGGTCATGCAGGACTTTGGAAATTGACATTTTATCAATATTTCCCAGTCAGAGCAAACCTGTGACTGTGTTTAGAAACTAGTAAAGGTTTCGCCGAGACTCTAAATTATAATAGGGACTTACATGTATTTCAAAATGTACTTTAAAAAATAGGTCTGTCTGGTTGTTATAAAATATACAGCTTCCCAAATTACAGTAAAATAATTTCTCTGTGAAACCTGTATATAGGGGCCACACAAGGGACCAGAAAATATTGACCGTTATGTGCAGGTGACCCTTATACACAGGTTCAATTTAGTTGAAGTATGTAGTCAAGGGACTCAAAAAAAATTGTCCCGTATATGCAGGTTATTCTTATATAGAGGTAATCTCTAAAGCAGGTTTTACTATATATTTGATTTTGTCCATTTGAAAACATGTTTTGTAGACCACTGTCATATTCATCACCCATCTGGCGAACTAAAACATGGCCCAGTTTGTAAGCAAAACTATATTATGAGAAAAATCAACACAATGTAATTGTGTCAGTCATGTATTATTTCTTATTTTAAAAACTCACAAATATTAATTTTGTTACATTCATCAGAGGAAAAGACCGGGGAATGCTGACCTTTTTTAAACCAGGGCCCGAAGTCACCAGATTTACTCAGTACTCAAGCTCAACTTTTATTTCATTATTTTGACTATAAAATTATTTATAAAACTTTTGGATTTCAGTGATTAGGAAACATATTATTATTTTTAATCATTTACATATAAATTTTTGCGTCATACTGATGATTTACCTGTAAAAAAACGAATAAATACGTTGAGTACGGTACTCAAGATTTGAGTACGTACTCAAACATTTTTTTAATATTTCTGAAGTTTTCTTCAAATGAGCAATAATTTTTATCATTATTTACAATTGTATGCTGTCAATATACAAACATGTCCAGTTACAGAATAAACTTTGCATGTTTTTACCTTAAAATCGTGAAAAGTTAGTTGAGCTTGAGTACTGAGTAAATCTGGTGACTTCGGGCCCTGATGTTTCTCAAACATTTTGTAATTTAGCTGTAGGCAAAGGGTTTAGATCTGGGACACAGTCCCCAAATTTACGTGTTAGTATAACTTTTCAGAATTTATCATGAATCTAAAACACGCGGAATTTATGTTGTAAGTGGACAATTGTGTGTAAATTGTTTTAAGATAATTTTGAAAAGTTTTGCTAATCAAAAAAAATTCTGAAATGTGAGAATATTCAAATAAATGTTAACTTGAATGAAAAAAGTAGCAATGTGTGTCTTGTCGGTCACACCTAAATCTGTACTGGTCAGGAACCAGTTTCCGACTAGGAACAGTAAATTGCTATACATGATAATATATTATTCAAAATACGACTTTTGGAGATTCCTTTTTAGATAATTTACCAGATGATGAACATTTTTTTTTTGTCAAACAGAAGAAATAAAAATATTGTCATGGTACATATATATACCTAATCACAACATAGCCGGCTACTGATCCCACACACGTACAGTCAAAATTGTAAAATAAAAGTCGAATATTGGGAAAATCTGATGAATCCATACCAAGGACTACAAAAATTTCCACACAGGGCGGCACAGCCAGACTCCCAAGAATAATCTTCCCTCCCAAAATCATCTATTAACTTTCTGGTGACATTTCGAGGTGCAAGTTTCCCCTTCTTCAGACCAAATCAGATATAGATCTTGAATCATGATACCATATTCTGCCAATCAAACTAGCGTTAGGCCCACGTCAGATGTCTGTGTTTAATGCATTAAATCTACAGGGTCGGACTGATTTTGATGGATGGGAGGGTATCGTAGCACGTAAATTACCTTAGGCCACGACAAATTAATTGATTGTTCTTCGGGACCACTCGTACGTGAAAATCGATTAGTGAAAGTTTGAAATAAATTTCTACCCGCACTCATCATGTCTGGAACACCGGCATCAGATTCCAAAATTAATAATATCTTTCATTTTTTAAATCTTTTGAGTGTTTGAATAAAATGAGTATTAGCAATAATAAAAAAGTAATAACAAGGCTTGGATAAAGATAGAATACAGAATATGACACATGGTGTTTCATATGCTTGGTAGTTTAATATCATAGCACCAGGTACCCCAAAACACGATTAACTTGAGTATGAGTACTTAAATGTAGTTAATTAGTTCTGTTGACATACATGTTTAACTAGAGAAACTAGTTAATCAGTTCTGTTGACACACCTTTAATTACAGTAACTACTTAACCAGTTCTATTGACAAGTATGTTTTACTAACTAGAGAGACTTTAGTAAGTATAGTTAGTAGTTAATTTGCTGAATTGGCTCTTGATCGAGTTCAATGTAAGAGACACACGATGTAATATACAAGTACAAAAACCATTAACATTCATATTGGCATCAAAGTGAAATTCAATTAAAGCCATGTATATCATTGGCAAGAGTACTACAGAGTTTCTTTATCTTTGTTTTGTGTATGTCGGATATCAAAACTCAAAACTTACCCAAAAGGTCAAATTTCGTTTCTCGATTAAAGCTGTCTTAGACGATCTTTTTTTCAGATGTAGGGTGTTGGTACACTGGTACTTGTTCTCCGTTTCTAAATCTGTAAATGTAATTTCATGATTATTAAATGATGGTTTGCATTTAGAATAATACATTTGTATATATTTTCTCAAAATAAAAATAGATAGTAAAAGGAATATGATTTAGCGTTTTCAGTTTTTCAGCAGGTAGTTATAAGATTTTGGATATTATTAAATACTCACGAAATATAACTCAGTATGTTGCTGATCTGTAATCGGATAAATTCATAAACTGTACTCAAATTCAATGCTCAGATTTAGATGTTCTCTCTTGGGCTGTCTGGTGACGAATAGCTATTACAGTCGATTTACTTATACTTTAAACTATGCGGAGAGATATTCAGATAAAATTGCGCCCTGAATACAAAACCCTGCTTAGATAAGGTCACGTGTGAGTCACGTGCTATTTTTGTTTTATTATGCATAAGAAAAGTTTATGCGCACAACCAACAATGATCGTTGTAGTTAGTTATTTTATCCGTATTAAAAACGTTTTAGACATTTCATTATGCATTTATTGTTTCTAGTCATGACTTTTAACAATGAAGTTTAGAAATTTGGAATTATTGAATACTCACGAAATACACATCAATGAACATGACGTGCAATAACGGAAATATGACTCTTGTCTTCAAGAAACGTCAAGTGCACATGTTTAGCTGATGATAAATATTTAAAAATCAGACTTCTGTATGTACTTCACGATCTACGTTGCACAGCAAACTTTAATAAATACTCAGCATTTTCATGAAGACAGTTGGTGTGTAAGACATCACTGTTGTGTATTTTGCGAAGTCTTATTTTGAATCAGAAACTTATATAACACGTCCCTATACACGTCCCTGGTTTAATGTCCAATCAGGGACTTATATAACACGTCCCTATACACGTCCCTTGTTTAATGTTCAATCAGGGACTTATATAACACGTCCCTGATTTAATGTCCAATCAGGGACTCATATAACACGTGCCAATACATGTCCCTGGTTTAATGTACAATCAGGGACTTATATAACACGTCCCTATACACGTACCTGATTTAATGTCAAATCAGGGACTTATATAACACGTGACTATACACGTCCCTGGTTTAATGTCCAATCAGGGACTTATATAACACGTCTTTATACACATCCTGGTTTAATGTCCAATCAGGGACTTATATAACACGTCCCTATACACGTCCCTGGTTTAATGTCCAAGCAGGGACTTATTTTACATGTCCCTATACACGTCCCTGGTTTAATGCTGCCAAATATTATAAACAGTACAATGAACAAAACGTGTATGCAAGTTGTCGTCTGGACAAAAGTCCGAAATTTCTAATTGATTCATAGGGCCGTCGTAAAATGTTAGAAATTCGACAGAAGGGCTTTTTGATAAAGACAAAACTGTCTTGTGGACATTTTGTTAAGTTTACATCTAAATTAATTTCTTACATAAAACTATTTAATACGGAGCACTAATATAGTATTACTATAGTTATCTTCGAAATATTAGTATCGTCAAAATGAAACGAATCATACATTTCATGTTTTGAATTACCAGTAAGAAAACTGTTATAAACATAATGCCAAAGTTATAATGTTTAAGACGATCGTTTCTGTCAATTAAGCTCCAATCTTAAATACATTTTCTAAAAACTAGTGGTATCAGACAAGACCAGATAATATATCTAAACGTATAGCCAAAATCCGTCTAACAGTAACCACTGTAAAAAGATGACTATCTTAGTTTTAGAAGAATTTAAAATTTTATATGGTGCTATCAGTGCCCAATATTACTTTAGTGTAGGGTTATCAACTGGTACCGAAATACCAGCGTTGTTTCTGCTATTACGACAATAAATATACCTATGGAAACCGTTTTCATTTCTATGTTTACGATTCAACTTCTTAACACTTGTTTCTGTTATTAAGATAATAAATATACCTATGGAAACCGTTTTTATTTCTATGTTTACGATACACAAATCGATACATCCCACAAAGAAACATAGTTGTTATATTTTAGAGAGTCGATTTCGATTGAGGACAGATCCTTGGATGCGGATATTTTGATAAAATTAAATTTGATGTAAGACACGACCTGAATTTGAACATGATAAGTAAATTCCCGTATTTACATTAAACATCCGTATATTGAATTGATATTTTTGTTTTAAGGGACTTACAGCCTTCTTGTTGTGTACAAGTAAACAGCTGGTTTTATTTTGCAGTCAAAGAAATAAATAAACAACATTATATAATTAATAATATTAAAAAACAATTATACATTTTTGTATCCATATTTATCTATAACAAATCTAAAACAGTAAAGACAATAATTGGCCGATATTTGATAATTTTGTTCATCAGCTGATTTTAGTCAAATATAAGTTATCACAAAATATATGGATTCGATTATTTACGTGTTTTCAGTGTTTTGATTAGCGAGGTGTAACAGTTGAAAGTCGTTATTAAGACCACCTATGTGAGTGACTCAAAGCTTTTTTTATTAGTGATGTGTTACAGTCTATTCTCATTTTAAATACACCTAAGTATAATGAAGATAAGTCTATTAGAATATAAAAATACCAGATACCAAAGTATAAATTAATAGAATGTCCAGGACGTAGATACAAATTCGATGAAAATGGACAAACACGGACCTCAGGAAACGAACGGTTGGATCAGGTGCCATGAAGAAGTAAACATCCCCTGTTGACCGGTCACACCCGCGGTGAGTCCACAGTCAAGTCCAAATGAAATAAGTGAGGAGTAAATCCTCGTCACAATAGGTAGAGACGTCTCAACAAGCGCTATCGAAAAAGCAACTCAGCATTTCACTTAGTGAAACAGAGTAATCGCAAACATGACTATTACACCGACCATAAAAATCAAACGCGGTTAACCATATCCCTGTGTCAATAATTTGTCAGTGAGTAGTTTACCTCTGTATATATAATGTTCATATGTTGAAAACGCTCTGGCATATCGGATCATTTGTGAAATAAAAACAACAACGGTCTCAGCACCAAGAGCAATTGGGAATCCCAAATGGGATGAGACCAGGTGCCCGGAAGGAGTCGGCGTCCCCTGTTAGCATCTAACACACTCGTCGCAAATGTCCCATGGACACCTCTCGAGTTCTATGAAGAGGTCAAGCAGTTAGCATTACAATTGATTGATGAACGGGAATTAGTCACATATGGTCATGCGCCAGAATGATATATGATTTGATATGAGATTTTGTTTAACGCCATACTCAACAATCTTTCAGTCATATGATGGCGTCCAGTTTTTATTGGTGGAGTAGAAACCCCTATTACCCGGGTAAAGACCACCTACCTTCCGCCAGAAAACTGGCAAATTTTCCCACTTAATTCGAAATGACCAGAGGTGAGAGGCCTTGTGATTTAAAGAATGCCATCTAGCATTATTGAGAGGGAGAGTAAATAATAACGTTTAACAAGATCCCCATATCGATTATTAAACTTCTGTTTGTTTGTTTGTTTATTGTTGTTTACACGAATATATCACTCACATAGAGAGGTCACCAAATGCCGGTGAAAGGCTTCAAATTTTGGCCTATATCTATGCCCATCGCCGGCATTTTGTGACGTCTCCATATTAGTGATATATTCTTGAGTTGGACGTTAAACAACAATGAACAAACAAACAAAGAGTTTCTAAAAGGTTTCTTTTATCTGTTTGTACATATCAAGTGTACTAAAACGGCTAGATGTAGGGTCAAGTATTTTTAAAAATCGTCAATAAGGAAGTTTTATTATAACATTATTTCAATTATTCATTGCTATATTTTTACTTCAATTTAAAAATGTCAATAACAAATAGGAGAAGAAAATCAAAGATAAAACAATATGCTTTTGATACATTAAGCCTGGTGTATAATGACGACAAAAAGAAAAACAAAAAATATCGGATTTTTGATGAATTCTTCACGGACAAGTTAGTTATAAATGCCTAATTATCTATTACAACGTGCAAAAATAACAATTTTAAGGAAAAGGAGAATCCTTATCTGACAAAAATAGGCCTTGTGTTTTACGAGACGACAAAAACGTGACAATACAGGGAAAATAGCGTGGTAGCAAACTCAAGGAAGAATTTGATATTTAAAGGATATATATGAACTGATAACAACAATGAAAGCAGTCTGTTATCACTCTATCATTTTGGTTCAGGCTTCCTGTAATAAATTCATATGATTTACTTTTAGATAATATCAACAAAAAAGATCATGTTACAGCATACCATTTCCCTGTTTCATTTTCTTTCATTCTTTATTTTTTTATTTATTTATTGAAATTTTTATTTTTTTTTATATATTTATTTAGTTAGTTATTTATTTATTTATTTATTTATTTATTTATCTATCTATTTATTTATTTATTAGTTTTGTATTGATTTGTCTATTTTATGTGCATCTTGAAAACATGTCACCAAAAAGGATATGGATTACGTTTAGTTTAGATAAACAGGGGTATGCATTAGTTTTATTTTAAAGGGGCATTAGTTGTTTCCCCTAAATTATTTTGATTCTATTTCTGCTTTTATAACTTGTACTTGATGTATAATAACAAATAAGAGATATAAACAGGTGAAAAAAATTATAGTCCTATATATTTTGTGAAAATAAGATCAAGTCCTATAATCATTTGCAAATGAAAAAGTGCCAAACTTGGATTTCTATAGCAATTTTACAAAATCTATAAGAGTTTTTGAGTGTTCATGAATAATTGTTTATTGTATATTAATCTACATATAATAAGTAAGATGTATTTAAAAAGGAAAATAAAAATTCTAAAAAACAGGGAAGGTTGGAATGAGAGCCAGCCAATCATGACACACCATGGTCAGGTGTAAATGAACTACGGCATGTAAAATATTGATTTTGTACTAATACATAAATATTGTATTTTAAAATCTCAATTCAGAGAAAACATAAGCGGAAGCAAATGCGAGGAAGAATTTAAAATCTAAGAGACGAAATTAAAATGATAATAGCTTTCGAAGAAAATTGAATAATTCACAAAACCGGGAACCAGGCTTCCTGAGACGATGTTCAATTGATCTGCAAGAAATTGATAAGTTCTATCTCTGCGAAATCTCTTTCAGCTATGTGAATTTTTATGTCCGGTTCATTTTTTGATTATTATTAATTTAAATAAACACTCAATATTTTATGAACATTCATGTAACATTCGTTAAAATTTAAAGTTAGAAGACGACCATTTGATTTTCATTAGTTAGGGTTGGGATCAAATATGAAATAAAAAAGGCAGGACAAGGCTTTATTATCAGGACAAGTTTCAGGAATCGTTGACTGCCCGTGGTCGGATGAAAATCACATCAAGTTCTTATGCATTTGTTCAAATAGACGAATGAAATCATCTGTGATTTTTACTAACTGGAATTTCAAACCATAAAGTAATGCGTTATACCGAAAATTATCTACTAAACTCTTTTCAAGTAGCCTTTGTAAATGAAATCCAACTTTCATGATTACAAACTTATCTTACAATAATAAACATGTCTTTGACAAGTAAAGTCCAGTGATTTACGACAAGAAGAGGAACAAAAACGAAAACAGTAAAAATAAAATAGAGGCGATGTAGTCTCAAAGAGGAATGGATTCTAAATAAAACTGATAACGATGCTTTCAAAATATTTACAGTCAATCTAGGAATTCAATTCACTGGGGAATTGAGTTCCTAAAACAAAATAAGTATCTCCTCTATATAACATCGAGATACAAAATATGCCCTTGATTTCTTTTATCAAAAGCACATTTATGCCCGTTTCTTTAAACTTTATTATTTGATACATTTCATACATTTCCGAATATCGTATAAATGTGTAAAAGTCAGTCTATTTTTTATCTACATGAAGTTTGGTATTCCAGTTCGGTAAGACAGTGATAAAATATTTCATAAAAACAGAACATGGTTGCCTGTGTTTGCGGTGAAGTCTGAGAGTTCCTGTTTCATTTTCTAGGTTTGCTGTCTTTTGTTGTTTTGTTTTTGTATATTTAAATCAATTCCAATTTGTGTGCGTGCCTTCAGGTCACCTACAGCTAGTTTTGTGTGTGATTAGGATACCAGCCGACCGGGCTCAGTCGGTAGCGCGCTCGACTCTTAATCGTGAGGTCGTGAGTTCGAGTCCAGCCGGCGGCACGTTGGTTTACTGTCCTTTGGATTGAGACAGTAGAAATGAGGTCCTGTGTCACAATAGATGTCGGCATGTTGAAGAACCCCACCCCCTGTTCTATAGCAATTTTACAATATCTATAAGAGTTTTTGAATGTTTGTGAATAATTGTCTTATTGTATATCGATCTACATACAATAAGTAAGATGTATTTAAAAAGGAAAATAAAAATGTTGAAAAACAGGGAAGGTTGGAATGAGAGCCAGCCAATCATTACACACCATGGTCAGGCGTAAATGAACTAGGGCATGTAAAATACTGATTTTGTACTAATAGATAAATATTGTATTTTAAGAAAACATAAGCGGAAGCAAATGCGAGGAAGAATTTAACATCTAAAAGACGAAATTAAAATGATAACAGCTTTCGTAGAAAATTGAATAATTCACAAAACCGGGAACCCGGCTTCCTGAGACGATGTTCTATTCATCTGCAACAAATTGATAAGTTCTATCTCTGCGAAATCTCTTTCAGCTATGTGGATTTTAATGTCCTGTTATTTTTTTTATTATTATTAATTTAAATAAACACTCAATATCTTATAAACATTCATATGTCGGTTTGGCAGTATGACTTTGTAATTTTCGTTAAAGTTTGCGAGAATTTGGTCATAGTTATCGACAAGTTAGAAGACGACCATTTGATTTTCATTAGTTAGGGTTAGGATAAAATATTAAATAAAAAAGGCGGGGCAAAGCTTTATTATCAGGACAAGTTTCAGGAATCGTATTCAAAGATGCAATAACGTTGATTGTCCGTGGTCGGATGAAAATCACATCAAGTTCTTATGCATTTGTCCAAATAGACGAATGAAATCATCTGTAATTTTTACTAACTGAAATTTCAAACCATAAAGTAATGCGTTATACCGAAAATTATCTACTAAACTCTTTTCGCAATTGAGGAATAAGTAGCCTTTGTAAATGCAATCCAACTTTCATGATTACAAACTTATCTTGCAATAATAAACATGCCTTTGACAAGTAAAGTCCAGTGATTTACGACAAGAAGAGGAACAAACGAAAACAGTAAAGATAAAATAGAGGCGGATGTAGTCTCAAAGAGGAATGGATTCTAAATAAAACTGATAGCGCTGCTTTCAAAACATTTACAGTCAATATAGGAATTCAATTTACTGAGGAATTGAGTTCCTAAAACAAAATAAGTATCTCCTCTATATAACATCGAGATACAAAATATGCCCTTGATTTTTTTTATCAAAAGCACATTTATGCCTTTTTCTTTAAAATTAATTATTTGATACATTTCATAAATTCCCGAATATCGTATTAATGTGTAAAAGTCAGTCTAATTTTCATCTACTTGAAGTTTCGTATTCCAGTTCGTTAAAAGTTTGAGACAGAGATAAAATATTTCATAAAAACAGAACATGGTTGCCTGTGTTTGCGGTGAAGTCTGGTAGTCCCTGTTCTATTCTCTAGGTTTTCTGTCTTTTTGTTGTTTTGTTTTCGTATATTTAAATCATTTCCAATTTGCGTGCGTGCCTTTATGGTCACCTTTAGCTAGTTTTGTGTGTGATTAGGATACCAGCCGACCGGACTCAGTCGGTAGCGCGCTCGACATTTAATCGTGAGGTCGTGAGTTCGAGGCCATCCGGCGGCACGTTGGTTTCCTGTCCTTCGAATTGAGACAGTAGAAATTGAGGTCCCGTGTCACAATAGCTGTCAGCATGTTGAAGAACCCACACTGTTCAATGACCCTATGAGCCGAGAATAGCCGAGCATAGGCCAAAATTTGAATCCCTTCACCGGCATTTGATGACTTCTCCATATGAGAGAAAGATTCGTGAGTGAGACGATAAACAACAGTAAACAAAAAATTGGGAAACCAAAAAAAAAAAAAATAAACAAGTATTGTACTATGAGTTTCAATTATTCATAGTTAAAATAGGAATGAAATTTTTACTTCAATTTAAAAATAGGTCTGTGTGTGTATGTGTGTGTTTGTGTGTGTTTGTTTGTGTTTGTGTTTGTGTGTTTGTGTGTGTGTATGTGTGTGTTTGTGTGTGTTTGTTTGTGTTTGTGTGTGTGTGTGTTTGTGTGTGTTTGTGTGTGTTTGTTTGTGTTTGTGTGTGTGTGTGTCTTTGTTTGTGTTTGTGTATGTGTGTATGTGTGTGTATGTGTATGTGTGTGTATATGTGTGTGTGTTTGTGTGTGTATGTAAGTGTATGTGTGTATATATATGTGTGTGTATGTGTATGTGTGTGTGTGTTTCTGTATGACAGGTGCCACGGTGCTCTGAATAAATACGTGTATATGCGCGTGCGCGTGTGTGACATGTGTCGAGGTACTCTGTATATGTACGTGCATATGCTTATGTGTATGCTTATATATTTATATGTATGTATGTATGTATGTATGTATGTATGTATGTATGTATGTATGTATGTAGGTATTTATATTATGTATGTATGTATGTAGGTAGGTAGGTAGGTAGGTAGGTAGGTTGGTAGGTAGGTAGGTAGGTAAGTAGGTATGTATGTATGTATGTAAGTATGTATATATGTATGTATATATATAGCTATCGAAAATGTTCGGTCAACACTTATCAATATTAATGTACCAAGTGAAAATAATCCCCTAATTTGTATAATATCTAGAATTTAATTCACAAATACCAAAACTCATCTGTTATAATATGTGGTGATTTAAATCCTGATAAAGATATGTTTGATTATAAACAAATTAATCCTAAAATTAGAAGCTAGGTAAATAATTTAACTGAACAAGAACTATTAGGTGATATTTTCAGACAGTTATATCCAGATAAGAAAAGATATACTTACAGGCAAAAGACACCTTTTAAACTAGCCAGGCTAGATGTCTTTCTTATATCAGATAGTATATCGGAATATATAGTAATATAAAAAATAGCAAGTACCAAAGTATAAATCAGCAGAATGTCCAGGACATTGATACAAATCTGGTAAAAATGGACAAACACGGACCTCTGGAAACCAGGAGGTGGGATCAGATGCCATGGAGGAGTAAGCATCCACTCTCGACCGGTCACACCCGCCGTGAGTCCACAGTCAAGCCCAAAGAAGTACGTGAGGAGTGTATCCTCGTCACAATTGGTACAGACATCTCAACAACCGCCAACGAAAGGGCAACTCAACAATTCACTTAGTGAAACAGAGTAATCGCAAACAAGACCGACCGTAAATGGAAGCACAGATCCAAGCTATAGATCAGATAAAACAATTGTTACTATTAATATTCAATTTAACATCTTTGAGCGTGGGAAGACTTTATATAAAATTTAACAATAAAGGATCCTGAATTTATTAAAATAAATAACAGAAATAATTAAACAAACCAGAATTCAATATTGTATTCCAATATATAATTTAGAAAACATAGATGAAATTTCTGATTTTAACATACAATTCATTATCAGTGACCAGTTGTTTTTAAAAACATTATTAATGGAAATCAGCGGTGCCACATTATCAAATTCCTCAAATAGGAAAAAAATACAAAATTAAAAAGAACAGTAATTTATGAATGAAAGAAATAATTTAGAGAAATATTTAAACAATGAACCAATATAAAAAATAAGCTAAAAACAAGTGGAATGAGAAAATGTATGAAAAAATAAAATGCAGGGATATTTAACAAGGTTAAAGGTAGAGGACAATGAAAAACCAACACAATATGTTCATAAACTAGAAACAAAGAGATTCATAAATTACAAAATACTTCAGGTGAAATGATAACAGACCAGAAGAACATGATGCATCTAATAAAAACTTGTTATTCCAATCGCTTTGCAAAGAAATGATACAGGTTTACAGACTTTTCTAGAGATTTTTAATATTCCAAAGCTCAGTAACACACGTAATGTCAATATATATGGAGAACTTACTCTAAAAGAATTACTTTTTTTTTTTAGAAAAATTTTAATTTTTTTATACTAGATATAAAAAAACAGAAAAAGTCATATAAAAGGGGAAATAACTCCTATAAGCGTCGACGTGACAAATTCAATACTGTTGACTTTTTTGTAGATATTTGCGTGCCAAACATATTTCCTGTTTTCACTTTCTCTTTACACATTATAATTTTCGAGATAACGACCAAAAATAATTAAAAACATGTAAAATGCACATAGAAAAGAATTAACATCCATAAGCGTCTACCTGACAATTTTCACTAAAGAAAAGAATTCAAATTAACAAAATAGTTTTAGTAGATGTGAATATGTGAAAAAATTGACTCCAAAAATGTTTATTTTTTTCTGTTTATTTAGGTGCCAGTGACTTTTGACCTTTGAAGTTTGCCAAATGATCCTTGGTTAGATAATTCAAAACAACTTTCCAATATATACTTAGAATATAAAAAGTCAATCAGTTTTGAGTTATAAAGTTATTTGTAGAAAAAACTTAACCCTGTGCGGGTAAGGTGAGCTAAAAGTTCAAGAATAAACAACAAAAGTGAAATACATAATACAAAAGACATAGAATCCCAAGGTGAGTAAATTAACCTAACAAATATTTGAAATACTTAAAAGCTGACATTTATCATAGGACTGCAAAACATATTCTGAACATATTACCGAAGTTATAATGCTCAAAACGATCGTTTCTGTCGATTAGACTTCATCAGTTGAGCTCCAATTCAAACTGTATTTTCTAAAGAGAAAGTGGTATCATACCGGGACAAATAATATCTCTAAAAGTATAGCCGAAATCCGTCTAAGAGTAACCACTGTACAAAGATGACTATCTTAGCTTTAGAAAGATTTGGAATTTAAATGGTGTTATCAGTGCCAAATATTACATTAGTGTAAGATTATCAGCTGGTATCGAAATACCAGGTACTAGATTTATATATACCCTCGGGGACTCAAACGGTCCACCAGCAGTGGCAAAGACCTAGTGTTTATAAATATTATAAACATAATACCAAAGTTATAATGTGAATATGGCGAAAAAACAGCAGTAGAAAAAAAAACATTAACATGAAATAGAAAACCATATTCATGTGGTATATAGCGCTATAGGAAGCAAAAAACTTTATATAGTCAGTCACCTTAGCTGTAGATTAGATTAGTAACACCTTTTCAGGTGAGTCGAGTTGTAGCCTAAACCTATTGATTGTAAACTTAAAATGTAAGGATATACTTTAGTCCGTCCCACTTCACGTACGTTGTAGTTTTGTGCTATATCTACAAAAAAGACTTAAATACCTTTGATATCAAATATGCATCTTTAAAGAATGTAGATGCACTCATATATGACTGAAGCCTATCATCCAATTCTATCCTCTTTGAGTTAAAGTTCAAAAAAAAAATCTCTACATCAGCGATTAACATTGACAACATGGTGGATATATCAATCAGGGACAGATGATTATCTTCAATATTAATAGAGTCTTTCACTTTAAGTCTAGTGCATACACACAACAACTTCAACGAGTACCATGTCTTGACACTTAAAACAAAATATAAAAAATGGAAATAAACATCTGTTTAATCCGTAATTGTCTCATTTCGTTTATATGATAACAATAAAATCTGTTTATAATTTACAGGAACCTCTTAATAACTTATTTACAGCTATATTTCGTGTTACATGTAGAGTTTGTGTGATACAGGTAGATTTTGTGTGTTATAGGTAGATTTCGTGTTACAGGTAGATTTTACATGAGCTATAATCAATGGATGACTAATGTTCCTGGTTTAATGAAATACTCATAACACTAGCAACACTTTACATTGTAATTCAAAATGTACAAATATTGAAAAAAATTGACTTATATTTTGTAAAATGAATTAAAAGTTCAATGAAATCATAACTCAGTCCCGGCTTATGCTATAAAACTCCTTGTAGAAGCATGCCTTTGCTGGTAAAATACTGCTAAATGTTAGTTTAATTAAGGTATCTTTGTTTTTGAATTGAGACTTCTACTAAGTGCACTCGATGGTATTCCATAAAAAGCACCGATGTCCTTTTTAGATGCACATTATTGTTCCAATTTTCGTCTCTAATGTAAGAGTTGTTCGCTTTTGAGGTGTTGACATTTTGTGATGCAGTGAGTGAATAAACCTAGTTCAAAAATACTCTGTGAAAACATTTCAAGGTAATGATTATAAACATATTGATTGACCTATCAACTACGTAAAACTATAGCCCGATAGAGCCCAGGTACTGTAGTCACGTTCAGATATACTTTGTTTACAGAACACCGTTACAGCAATATACGTACAAAGTCGCTACAGCAAACGCGAGTTTTGTTCTTGCTCATTAAAAAAAAGGTTCACTTTAAACAAAATTTTGTTACATCCGAATTCGTTACTAACAAATACGTAACACTATAACAAAAGGTAACACGGTATGTATATTGGTAATTGCAGGGGATTTTAAACTAGTTCGTTACAAGCAAGAATTCTTTATCATATCTGTAAAACATTTAGTTTTATCTTTGAAATCAGATAATGTTATGGGGGAGTGACGATATCAAATAATGAATATCTACTTAGTCAATATGCAGATGAAGCATATCTTTTACTTGATGGAGATAGTTAATCCCTCTATACTGCAGTTAAAATTCTTCATGGTTTTACGATTGTTTCTGGTTTAAAATTAAGTCTTAATAAATACAGTCTGTACTGGATCGGGAGTGAAAAAAAATCTGCAGATAGAATTTGTACAGACCTGCATTTAAATTGATCAGTTTCAAATTTCAAATTGTTGGGATTTTTCCCTCTCGATCGGCGCAAAGACACATACCGGAAATCGCTAGGGCTAACAAAGTTGAATAGTCGCACGAAAAGGCAGATCCAGAAACGGATTACAGAAGAACGCAAAAATGTTTTTTTGTCACATAGTAACAAAGACGTCTCCATAGAAGTGAAATATTCTTGAGTGGGACGTTAAACAACAATAAACAAACAACGATCTGTCGAGCTATCCGTTAAATCATGCATCTACCAAAAAGGTTCCAGGTCATTTTAAAGATTAGACTGAAGAGAATTTGTTGGTTTGCGAAGCAAAATGTATTCATTCGTAAATTTGAAAAAAGGAAAAGCGGGTGGCTGAAGGTACTGCCAAAGCCACAATTACAAATGATATACATCATGAGATGTATAAACAATGTATATTTGATTAGACAATCTTACAGAGTACATCGATCTACTGTTTACATTACAACACTTTACATCACAACACTTTACATTACAACACTTTACATCACAACACTTAACAATACAACACTTTACATCACAACACTTTACATCACAACACTTTACATTACAACACTTTACATCACAACACTTAACAATACAACACTTTACACCACAACACTTTACATTACTACACTTTACACCAAAACACTTTACATTACAACACTTTACACCACAACACTTTACATTACAACACTTTACATTACAACACTTTACATTACTATACTTTACATTACAACACTTTACATTACAACACTTTACACCACAACACTTTACATTACAACACTTTACATTACAACACTTTACACCAAAACACTTTACATTACAACACTTTACACCACAACACTTTACATTACAACACTTTACACCACAACACTTTATATTACAACACTTTACACCACAACACTTACATTACTACACTTTACATTACAACACTTTACATAACTACACTTTACAACACCACAATGCATATCACAACATTGAAATATCAGCCTAGATCTCTATTAATTCCCCAGATGTAGCAGGTATGAGGCAGTGTCAACATACTGGATCTCAGTCAGCTGGTTATCTTCAAGTCTGGCTTCTAGCTCCTGCTGTCTGGCGTTTATGATGACATATTCTCTTCTTTTTTGTGGAAGGACTCCACCCGCTGATAGTTGGATAATGCTGGTCTCGTTCATTGCTTGGATTTCTTTCAGATATATTGTATATATTTGGATGAGAATGCTGTAGCTGTTTCTTTATACCGCTGTGCCATCACTCAAAGTGATTGGTGGTCCTTGGTCCCTCATTTCCAAAGTAGTTCCACAGATGTCTGTTTGTCGCCACCAAAAATGTTATGACATAATATTTGAAAGGTGTGGTGTTCACAGTCAAGTCAATCTGTCCCAACTCCTCAAGAGCATTAAATCACACATACTCTACAGCATTCTGTGGCACCAGTGGACGGACCAGGCAATGGACTATTTGGTCTTATTTGTAGTTTATTTGTTGTCCTGTGGACTGTAATTTACGCCATATGCTCTGGGTATAATGACAGAAGCAACCTTTTATTGTTGCACCAGGGAAAATTCGCCTCGCAGCATTATGAAAGGCAGTTTCGTAGTCAACGAAAAATGTCACAGGCTTTAGGTCAATCTGTCGTTCAGTGCAGGCTGATTTCCGTGGTTGCAGGAATCTGGCGTATACATTTTCTGAATTGCCTGGCAATAGAGCAAATACTATCTCCATCAACAAAGTAATGCAAGGTATAAAGTTGAGTGAGTAGTACATCGGCAATACTCCGTCATTAATCAGTAGGAATCCAGCAGGTGTTAGTATCCAATCATCTTGGAGATCAACAGATGCTAGTGTTGTTGGTAGCTTCGATATAAGCTTAGATATTTGGCTGTACAATCTTGATCTGCAGGATGGGAATGTTGGTAATTTTTCCGTCATCCTTTGTGTGTCATCATTACATTCTAGGGCCGGAGCCTGGTAATCGATTGTTTATAAATGGATTGTATTGGCACGGTCTCCTCTCTGCATCTCTTTTTGATATTTTGCATCATTTTAGTGACTTCTATTTTGGTTTGGTCTGGTTAGTAATTGTGCATTAATTTGAACCCAAAAGGTATATTGTCGGGAGTGTGAAGTGTTGCAGGACAGTTTCTATCTGCACATCTCCAATAGACTTTGTCATTACGCCGATTCTTCACCTGGAAATGGTATCCTTGGTAGACTCTGGGCACCACGTTCATTCTCTATAAATGTTACTTCTAACTGTGCATTTGCCATCTTTACCTTTGCTTGTCAAACTGATTATGTCCAAACTTGGTATAAGTATGGCTTGTATAGCACACGAGGTGTACTTAGTCAGTTTCTAGCTCATTGTATCAACTTATTTAGCTTCTATGATCAGTCATTACTTAGAAGCCCCTATTAATAAAGGCCTAATACGCCTCCTCATTTTTTCTAATTTTGGGAGTTTTGAGTTGCTACATTAATTAAGAATCATTTATTTCCATAAGGTGAACATATATCAACTGAAAGATATCTGATCAAAATAAACATAATTACAAGATGAATGTTTTGCAAAAATAAAAATGAGATAAATAAATGTTTTCTACAGCATTAATGAAAATAGCATGAATAAATAAATAAATAAATAAATAAATGAATAAATAAATAAATAAATAAATAAATAAATAAATAAATAAATAAACAAAATTATAAGTAATTTTTAAAAGTCATTTCAATATATGTAAGGTCACTATTATTTCCATTAAAATGAGGTATTGTTAAACTTTTATCTTTATAGTAATTGAATCAGTGTACATGTACTTATTATCTTTTTCATATTTTTAAGAAAAAGTATAAAGCATATAAGAAAATATTTCAAGTATTTTATCGAAACTGAATTTTAAAAAAAAAAAATTTAATTTGTAACTTTTCAGTTGGCACACAATTATCCGTTATAACTGTACTGTACAAGTACTCTTAGAAAAATATATTCTATCTGACTCAATTTAAATTTCAACTTGGTTTTAATACATTTCTTGTATTTTAGTCTGCATGTTGGAATCTCATTTACTTAAACAAACAAGCAAACCAATTATTTTGTTCAGTACTGATTGCCCCACTTTTTGAAATTCAGTTGTTGTTTTAACAATCAATGTTGAGGATTTTTGTGAGAAAATCTGTACAGGGTATGTGGGACAATCAAACTGAAGTTCAAAAACTAGGACGACCAGGACTAAACCCTTTATGAATATTATAAACATAATACCAAAGTTATAATGCTCAAGACGATATCGTTTCTGTCTATTACACTTCATCAGTTGAGCTCCAATTTGATAAGTATGTGTATTTTCTGAATAGAAAGTGGTATCATACAAGGCCAAATAATATCTCTAAAAGTATAGCAAAAATCCGTCTAAAATTAAGCAGTGTAAAAAAAAATCTTAGCTTTAGACAATTTTCGAATTTATGACTGAATATATATATAGAAACTAAAAAGACCATAATGATTGTTTTGTAATCACTCATTGTCAAACATGTACGTCTATCTCAATTATCAATTTGATGATTGTAAATATAAAAACATAATTTTGCATAATTAACTTCAGGTTATACATAGACATCTAATTTTTTCTATAAATATAATTTTCATCCCCCAAATATATGAGACTTGTAAAATATTGATCATATGATGTAAGGAAATGTTTATACGATTTCTTGTAAATATAAATATAAAAAATATATCTCAAAGTTTTATAATCTTATGTTTAAGGAATTAAAGAAACAAAAACAAAACTCACAAACTTATAACAATATTTATGCAAGGAGAAATCCGCCAGATGAACATATTCATTAGTGAAATAGAATCCATTTATTTTTTCAAATAAGCATTGTCAAAATATTATGATATGAAGGTAAATGCTCATTTAAACAACATTAGTAAAGATACAGACGTTGTTTAATTTTATTATTTTTTCTCCTTTTGTGTACTTCTCTTCCTAAATCATTTTTAAATCTGTAATAACTCTGAAATTTTGAAACGGTTTAGGTGCAGTCTAATTCTAATAATACATTGACAGAGTTCTGGATAGTAAATAATTAAATTAGGAAAGCAAGAACAATATGTCATTGCATTTTCTTTATATGGTTCGAGATTTCCCATGAATGATCTGCGTAGATTTTGCAATGGAATGCAATCAAATACAAATGCTTCGTCAACAAGAATGTAATTCATTAATTTGGTGAAATTACTGTGCGTTTACTTATTTTAGCGGTATACTAATATTAGTGCCTTTCGCGCTCAAGTCATTGCACTAATTCAAGAGCATCCTGACATTCTTTATACACGACAAAATTAAAGAAAAATTAATTCAACATTGCGCTAATAAGTGTATTCACCCTGAGAGCGCTAAAATATGAGTGCGCTAATTTAAATACACATACAGTACCTAAATGTTCATATTGAATTTCGTCATTCTTTTGACTACAGTATATAATAACATTGATTATATAAATTACAAATAATATTATAAACATAATACCAAAGTTATAGTGCTCAAGACGATACCGTTTCTGTCAATTAGACGTCATCAGTTGAGCTCCAATTTGAAAAGTATGTGTTTTTCTAAAGATAAAGTGGTGTCATACAGGGCCAAATAATATATCGAAAAGTATAGCTTAAATCCGTCTAAGAGTAACCACTGTAAAAAAAAAAAATGACTATCTTAGCTTTAGAAAATTTTCGAATTTAAATGGTGTCAACAGTGCCAAATATTCCTTTAGTATAAGATGAACAACTGGTACCGAAATACCAGGTACTAGGTTTATGTATACCCTCGGGGACTCAAACGGTCCACCAGCAGTGGCAACGACCTAGTGGTTATAAATATTATAGACATATTACCAAAGTTATAGTGCTCAAGACGATACCGTTTCTGTCAATTAGACGTCATCAGTTGAGCTCCAATTTGAAAAGTATGTGTTTTTCTAAAGATAAAGTGGTGTCATACAGGGCCAAATAATATATCGAAAAGTATAGCCTAAATCCGTCTAAAAGTAACCACTGTAAACGGTTTCTGATTGGATAAGCCGGTATTTAACCTTTCAAAAAATATATATACATATTCTATGGAAAACCTGTGAATATCATTTCTGAAATATATATGGAAATTCCCTTTTACACTATTGGAATTACTCTGATTGTTACTTGTATTGAGATTTCGGGTCAATATTACGCCATATTTATCCACTCAAAAGCCCATCATTGAATAACATTTCATTAAGATTTTAAATTTACATATTTTTCATTTCGACTGTGGAGCTTGTATAACATATCTGATGCGATATGCCAGGGCGTGCACAACATATGAAGATTTCATATACAGAGGTAAACTACTCCCTGACAAATTCTTGACAAAGGGATATCGAAAACCCCGTTTAATGTCAACGTTCCGCAAATTTTACGGTCGGTATAATAGTCTTGTTTGCGACTACTCTGTTTCACTAAGTGAAATGTTGATTTGCCTTTTCGTTGGCAGTTGTTGAGACGTCTGTACCAATTGTGACGAAGATACACTCCTCATGTGTTTCATTGACTTGTCTGTGGACTCATTTGTGAAATATAAACTCCATATGCTGGTGACTGAGGGATATTACTACTTAAATGTGGAAAATTTACGATGGGAAAGCCGAAATCGTCGCGTTTATCGTATAGCTTAGTTGCTAATTTTCAGTCTGTGTTTATATTAAGTAAAATGTCTAAGTATGAAGCGTGTGTTCTTGATTCTGTTGTATCTTTAATTTCTAGTTCGCTGTCGTCGATATATCTAAATGTCAAACTAAAGGACACCGCTAACTTTTTCTTCTTTTGATTCAGCAGTTTCTGAATGAAGTCTGCTTCGTATGAATAAACGAACATGTCGGCCAATAAAGGAGCACAATTGGTTCCCATAGGAATGCCGACAGTTTGTTGGAAGACCACGTCTCCGTGTAAATAGGGAATTATGACATATGGAATTTAACCTTATGTTCAAATTCCTGAATATTGAAAACAGAAACTTTTAACATTATGAGCTAATACACAATGAAACTGTTAAATATTTCTAGTTTTATGATGCAAGTTTTATCAAAATTAATATAGAAATTACTTTACACAAACATTTTGTAAATTTGCAGATTTCTATGAACTATATAGAAAAAAATAAAAATTATACTTATTTTTGTCACTATACTGTAGATATTGTCGTCTTTGGAGAACATTGAATTCTGCAAAAATTAGTCATGTAGTCATATACATGTATCTCCAGATGTGAATTGATTCTATCTTTGAGAATTAGTCTTTTAATGAATGATTTTCTTCGGAGGTATAAACATTTGCAGTAAACACTAAACAATTTTAGACAATACGTTCTATTTGTGTTATTCTGTAGACATATATAAGGAAGAAGAATTTTTATCCCCTCGCGACGAGTCGCCGAGGGGAAACAGGGATCTGCCCGTACGTAAGTACGTACGTACTATATTTGTCCAGAGCATAACTCTCAAGCCATGCATGATAATTTCATAAAATTTCATACACGTCAAGACCAGATCGAGGCGGAGTGCAGTGTGCAAGAACTTTAACTCCTGCTTTCGTTATCACA
This sequence comes from Atrina japonica, assembly GCA_030159075.1. Taxonomy (NCBI): domain Eukaryota; kingdom Metazoa; phylum Mollusca; class Bivalvia; order Pterioida; family Pinnidae; genus Atrina; species Atrina japonica. Next base: position 25,356 of record BROG01001130.1, read on the forward strand.
GTTATTCCCCTTTGTAAAAAAAAATAATAAACAGATCACATTCCACTTGTGTCAGCCTGTTCAATTCACAATTCACGCGGGGATTAGTATTGTCTCCGATGTCTTGTTTTTCTCTCTCTGTGTGTGTGTGTGTGTGTGTGTGTGTGTGTGTGTGTGTGTGTGTGTGTGTGTGTGTGTGTGTGTGTGTGTGTGTGTGTGTGTGTGTGTGATCTTATCCGTTCACTTCTTCTTTTCTGGTCTAATTAATTATTGTTTATTTACTCCTTGATTTATTATCATATTTTGATAAAGTATAAAACATTTGTAATAAAACAACAATGAAATAAAATGATATGTCAAGATTGTCTTTCAATATTATGGGAGCCTGGCACAGTCGGTAGTGCACCGAACTCTTGATCGTGAGGTCGTGAGTTCGAGTCCAGCGGGCGGCAGGTTGGCTTCCTGTCTGTCGGATGAGACAGTAAAAACCGCGGTCCCGTGTCACAGTAGGTATCGGCACGTTAAAGAACCCTTACTGCTCAATGGCCGTAAGTGCCGAGCATAGGCCAAAATTTGAAGCCCTTCACCGGCATTTGGTGACGTCTCCATATGAGTGAAATATTCCTGATTGGGACGTAAAACAACAATAAACAAACAAAATCCAGTATTATGGTATCAACAGGAGAACACAGTGCATACAAAAGATATATCGACAACATGCTAAAGAAAAGAAAAAAGGCAGAAATTAGATTATTTTAAGAATTTCTTTTTTCGGTAGCAAAGTATACATATTTTCCCAGATTGTGTAAGTGTTTTGAATTCTGTACAATAAGTAGCTGAACAAGTTTAAAAGTACTGATTCGTAAATTATTATATCTTAATATATTTTTCTCTCAGCTCTTTATAAAACGGGCATTCAATAATAAAATTAAATCCATCCTTTACAACACGTAAATGGCATTTTTCACAATTTGTATTATCTGGTTGATACCTAAATATCTCCCTTTCTCAATATTCAAATTGTGCAAGGAAATAATAAATTTCGTTAAATGTTTTCTACATTTTATATCAATTGATTTACATAAATAAAACTGAACACAAAAAATTGTCAACAAAATGTTGGCACAAACAAAAAACCTTTAGACATGCAAGATATAGTACTAAATATTTCATGTTTTCTTCTATAGAACAATCTCTGCTAAAAAATAGAATACATACTATTATCTGATCAAATGATATAAACCCAAGTTGTATGATTCATGTTTCATATTAGCTATCCATTCATTATTGTTATAAATCATTTCACAACATGAGTTTAATATACAGTTTTGACTATTTCTTAGTTTAAGCCAATATTTGAAAATTCTAAGTAGTCTGTAAATCTGTAAAGGAAATCTCCCTAAATCAAGTACGATACAAGTACATTTGTAACACCAAGGAGATTTTTACAAAATATTATTTTTCAAAAAAGTTTTGGGTTTGTTCATTTACGTATTATTCATCTTGATTACGTGATACTGACATACAGCAGTTGTACATACATTTCCGATCTTTGAATACACTTTCAGCATTTATAAATAGGATTGAATTCATCACTAACTGTAAATAGGGTATTTAACCCTAAGGATAGTATTGTAAGTTAAATCCCTTTCTTTATATATATTCAGATTAGTCTGTGGTTCGTGTATTAAGACGTTAATTCTCACTGGTCAAACTTTAATCACTGTATGCCCCTTACTTAAACCGAAATAAGGTATGCGATTTTGTATGCGCCTACAAACTATTTCACATTTCAAACAGAATCTTTTGAAAAGAACCATATTTCATTACCATGACAACCGACAGCAACCAATGGACATGGATGATGGTTATCATTGTAATGGTTGCTATTTGTACAGTGGCAATTGTTGTGTCGGTCGGGATATATATGTTTTGTCGATGCAAAAAGGTCATCAAACAAAAACGGACAGTGGGTGTTGCTGGGGATGAAAATAACCAAACAAGTAAGCTATTAGCTGACGAGAGAGAGAGAGAGAGAGAGAGAGAGAGAGATCCCTGTACATTTTATATATATTATAAAGGTCATGGAAAGCACAAATAGAATATATATATATATATATATATATAACACCTATAATATATATATATATATATATATATATATATATATATATATATATATATATATATATATATATATATATATATATAACACCTGGATGAGATTAGCAGTTGCAGGGGTATCTTTCCTTGGTTATATTGTTATTTACTGTGTGCATTTATATAAAGTTTGGATTTCAACGTAAGACCGTTTTATATATCACTTCCGCAAGAAATAATCTTTGTTTTTTCTCTGTCCCTCTGTCTGTTGATTCTTATTCCGATTTTCGTAATTTTTATAAAAAGTTCAAAAAGTACCAATGCCTTTTAAAATCAATTACAGAAAAATATAGTAAATTGAACCCATCAACCCCTGTTTTCACATTTAGACTCGCCCCAGTCAGTTATTGTAAAGTCTATTGTCAAAATTCAGGGGTGAATGTAAAATCATTTTGAAATTTGGATTTAAAATTATACACCTCTAAATTCTGACAGTGGACTGTACCATTCTTTGAAATGGGCGAGTCCAAATGTTACTACAGGTGTCAGTGAGTTAACACCGAGATTAATTTATATATACATGGCGAGAAATACTGGAGTTACCTTTCTTGCCTTATTAGTCTTACAAACATACTTAGAAAAAGTTGGTTGGTTGTTGTTGTTCTTGTTGTTATATTGTTGTTTAACGTCCCACTAAAAAAATCTTTCACTCATATGGAGACGTCACCAATGTGAAGGAATTCAAATTTTGGCCTAAGCTCGGCAATCACGACCATTGAGGGTTCTTTAACGTGACGACACCTACCGTGACACGGGACCTCGGTTTTAATTGTCTCATTCGAAAAACAGGAATCCGACCTGCTTTCATATCACAAATTCGATTTTTTGATATCGAAAAATGAATTTTTGATATCATAAAATCATTTTTTAATAATATATATGTGGTATTATTTGATATAAAAAATCGAATTTCTAATATCAAAGAGTGATCTCTAATATTAAACCTCTATTTTCTTTTCTTTTTTCGTATAACAAAATACAGAAAATAACCCATAACAACCTATATATATTATCCGTGTCAGGAACGGGGTAAATTAGTTTTATGTGTATTTAAAAAAAATTCTGAAAGGAAATAAAGATAATTTTTGTTATCAAAAAATCTATTTTTGATATGAAAATTAAAAATGATTTCTAGAAAATTAATTTTCTGATATCGAAAATTCGAATTTGCAATATCAAAAAATACTTTTATATCAGAAAATTATTTTCTGAGATCAAAAAATCGAATTTCTGACATAAAAAATTCGTTTTGATTTATTCGATTTTTGGATAGTTGAAGTTCGATTTTTTTTTTATCAGAAAACGAATTTTTTACATCAGAAAATTATTTTGTGAAGATCAAGAAATGTTTCCTGATATCAAAAAATGAGGTTTTGATATCCAAAAATATTTTCTGATATCAGAAATTCGATTATTTGATATCAAAAATGAATTTTTGATATCACAATTCATTTTTGATATCAGAAAATAATGAATAAATACTAATACTGCGCCCCATAGACCTAGGCCACAAGAGTAAATAAAAAATACAGATACTTAGGTTTTAATCCCCAGGATCTGGTGAACATTGGACAGAGATGGTCCTCTGGAAATGCAGAGGTGAGATCAGGTGTGATGGAAGAGTAGTATCCACTATATGTACTGATGCTGACGCAGTCAAGTGTTGTTTTACGTGTCATGGGTCCTCAGTCTTAAGACTTTCACTTCTGATCTCGTGCGCTTTTAAAGACTTGCTTTGACCCAATACCGGGAATACAACCTGGAACTATTTGTTTGTGAGTCTCCATTTGGACCATAAATGTGCACAACTAGCCCTGAATAACAACATTTATCAAAACTTATTAAGAAAAACACTGCAGTCGCATACACCCATAATATAAATAAATAAGATGGTGGAACCTCATATATTTCCTCGATCTATTCATGTCAGTAAAAAAAATAGGAAGGTTTAAAAAAGCAGTATATAAACTTATCTTACCGTTTTGGGGATTCCGCTTCATCGTCGTACTACCACACCCAGAATAACTATGCTCACTCTTACCCGTGGTCTCATGCGACCGAAATCCCTCGTACATAATTTAATTATTCATGAAGCCTCAGCCAATGCGACTAAACGGTGCTTGCATTCATCAACCAATCAGATCGAGGCTTTTAAACAATTTTAGAATTGTATTGGGGTTAGAGAATTTGCGATAACTTCCATTGCCAATCAAAACTACGGTGATTAAATTAATTGGACAACACTTACTACTCAGAAATATTCATTCGCTACCAGAGATTTCAGTCGCATGAGACCACGGGTAGGAAGGAGCATAGTTATTCAGGACCGTGGTTTTACGACGATGCCCATTGGAATTTCTGCCGGTCTTTTCATTACTTTATTGATACAATGCCAGCATAGGCGTCGGAACCGGGGGGGGGGGGGGGGGGCGCTAAGGCTTTTTTTGCAAAGATAGACATAGGTGTTAAAATTGGGGCTTAGCCCCCAGACGTTTCTGGCGTGTGTATGTGGTTTAGCCCCCCCTCCCCATTTTCAATTTGCTTCCCACGCTGATGGCCAGTGTACATTTTCCCAACCATCGAATCCTAAAAGTTACCGAAAGTCCTACTGAAAATTTATTTATTATGCAATTTCATTTTAATGTGCTTTACAAAAAAACTTTGCAGGTAGAATGGAGTCCCTGTCCGATACTGAGGACGATAATCTGACTTACCTTCCTGTAAGGACGCCAAACAACAGATCAAGCCCGAGACGGATATCACGAGACTCAAGCCTCGCTTTCTACTCATCAAAACAAGCCTGGATGTTCGAGCCAGACTAAGCCGTATACTGGAATAGTCTTGAAAAGCCAGTTTGAATGACCTCGGTCAAAGGTCAAAGGAAACTATAAGATGCAAGATCAATCCCGGTGACGACCTAAACTAAAGGTGTAGGTCATTGAAAATACATTCATCAAAATAAAAGTTAAAAAGATTAAGTGTTAGTTGTATCTATTCTATTCCAATTTGACTCGTAAAATGGGCACTGCACAATAGATCTCTACAGGTTCCTAAGGTAGTTTAAGGTTTTTGTGGTTATTGTCTACGTTTCGGCAGTTCTAGTTAAGCTTCGGTGATTCTTGTCATTGTTTCGGTAGCTCTAGTCAAGGTTTTGGTGGTTCTAGTGAAGGTTTCTGTAGTCCTAGTCAAGGTTTCTGTAGTTCTAGTCAAGGTTTCGGTAATTCTTGTCAGGGTTTCGGTAGTTATAGTCAAGATTCTGTAATCCTAATCAAGGTTTCGGTGGTTCTAGTCAACGTTTCGGTAATTCTGGTCAAGGTTTCGGTAGTTCTAATCAAGGTTTCTATAGTACTAGTCAAGGTTTCTGTAATCCTAATCAAGGTTTCGGTGGTTCTAGTCAAGCTTTTGATAATTCTTGTCAAGGTTTCGGTAGTTCAGGGTTTCGGTAGTTCTTGTCAAGGTTTTGGTTCTAGTCAAGGTTTCTGTAGTTATACTAAAGGTTCTGCAATCCTAATCAAGGTTTCGGTGGTTCTACTCAAGGTTTTCTGCAGTTCCTGTCATATTGATTATTTGTAATAAATCTTAAAGAGGCATGTACATTTAAGGGGCAAATAATTGATTTTCATAAATAAATAAATTTGATGATTGTAACGCATAGTAACGGCGTCCGGTTTTTCAAGCTAAGCAAGATTTAATGGTCATGTGATTAATGTTTGATGCATTGTAAGAAAAACATTTAATAAATATGATTATCATCTGATGTTTCATATAGAGAAATAACCATTTAGAAATATAAAAACCTCAGATACCAAAGTGTAAATCAATAGAATGTCCAGGATATAGATACAAATCCGATAAAAAAATGGACAAACACGGACCTCTGGAAACCAAGAAGTGGGATCAGTTGTTATGGAGGAGTAAGCACCCCCTGTCGACCGGTCACACCCGCCGTGAGTCCACAATCAAGTCCAGTGAAACACGTGAGGAGTGTATCCTCGTCACAATTGGTACGGACGTCTCAACAACCGCCAACGAAAAGGCAACTCAACATTTCACTTAGTGAAACAGAGTAGTCGCAAACAAGACTATTATACCGACCGTAAAACTTGCGGAACGTTGACATTAAACGCGGTTTTCGATATCCCTGTGTCAATAATTTGTCAGTGAGTAGTTTACCTCTGTATATGAAATCTTCATATGTTGTGCACGCCCTGGCATATCGGATCATTTGTGAAATATAAACTCCATATGCAGGTGAGTGAGGTATATTACTACTTAAATGTGGAAAATTTACGATGGGAAAGCCGAAATCGTCGCGTTTATCGTATAGCTTCGTAGCTAATTTCCCGTCTGTGTTTATGTTAAGTAAAATGTCTAAGTATGAAGCGTGTGTGCTTGATTCTGTTGTATCTTTAATTTCTAGTTCGCTGGGATATATTGCATTGACATATGTATGAAAATTGTCATTATTACTTGACAAAACGTCGTCGATATATCTAAATGTCAAATTAAAAGACACCGCTAGCTTTTTCTTCTTTTGATTCAGCAGTTTCTGAATGAAGTCTGCTTCGTATGAATAAAGGAACAGGTCGGCCAATAAAGGAGCACAATTGGTTCCCATGGGAAATGCCGACAGTTTGTTGAAAGACCACGTCTCCGAACATTACAAATATATTGTCTATTAGAAATTCCAGCATGTTTTTTATATCAACTTCAGTATATTTATGTGTAGAATCAGAGTGGTGTTTGACAAAATAAGTATCCTGATAGCCAATCACTAGATATTTAAATTTTCGGGTACCACCTTTAGTGAAAAAAAGCGGTTGTCTATGATGCTGAAAAGTCTTTCTTTTAATTTTTTCATGTGGAATAGTAGTGTAAAGAGTAGAGAAGTCATAAGTTTTGATGCTGTGAATTCGAGAAAAATTGTGTGCCTTCAAAATTTTCTAAAAGCTGTTTAGAATTTTTAAGTATCCACATCTGATTTACACCGCTTCTGGAATAAGCAACTGTACAGTATTGTTGAAGTTTCTCCTTAACAGCTGTCAATATCTTGGTAAGGAGTAAAGATAAAGGTTTGGTAGAACATTTGCTGGATCCTGCTATGTATCTTTGCTTATATGGGGTTTTATGAAGTTTAGGTATCCAATATAAATATGGCAGCTCGAAATCGGTATCCGTTGTAGGTATATCAAATGAGCGTAATACGGATACGTGATTTTGAAATTGGCATTTAAATGCCTGGTGATAGGTAAGGTGATATATAGTAACTTTACCATCTTTATAGTTAATTCAAATTACAAGTTATAGAATAACTAAATGACCAAAAACACGGACACATACGGAGTTTCAAGATCGATACCGTGTAAATTCAACTTGTTTTGAGTGACCAGATTTTTTCTACAGTTTCTTGCTAATTTCAGAGTTTTGTTTACTCTATTTACATTTGTTTATTTCAATCAATTTCTGTATATCGTTGGTAGTTCAGCTTCATACTAACTTATAAGATTTCGATCTTGATTACCATTAAACATACAGCTGTTCATTTGTATCCCCACCGTGTGTGTAGGTGCGTGATTGCGTTTGAGTGTATATGTGTGTTATCTATGTAACTATTATAATATCTTAGTCCTGAAGATGGAGGGACAGATCATCTCGAAAAATTGACTCCATGTTTGTCTCTGTCGTTAGTTATATTAGAGCTTTATATATATATATATATATATATTTATATATATATATATATATATATATATATATATATATATATATATATATATATATATATATATATAAAGCCCCCTGCACATATATATGTGAATCGAAATATTTTTTTGGTAATTAACAGCTATTGTAAATATTGCAAACAGGGAATTTTCGCCCACATAGTCAGTGGGCGAAATCATGATGGTAAATTCATCCATTTATAATAATAAATGTCTGGGCGAATTTCAAACGGGGTAAACTGTTTACAAGTGTGTTAGGGCAAAAATAACACAGAGTGAATATAGCCTTGTATTCAGTATTTATATTCTATTTTAAAAGGACCAATGAAGTATTTTAGTCCCAATACTTAATAGGTATTCATATAACCAGGGACCAATTTTATCAAGAATTATTAACCCTTTCAACACTATAGAACATCAAAGACTGACCTTAAACAATAGAAAGAGCATGACCACTCAGATATGTAGGGGTGAAAGGGTTAATTTATCTAATCTTGAGACAAAATTTAGGATCGTTTTATCAAATCTACCGACATTCAAGTCTTGAGGTATACTGATTTATATATATATATATAATATATATATGAAATAAAATACACTGTACCAACATACTTTGCCACAGTTAAATACGCAATTGCCGAAATTCAGATGATTTGATTTGTTTGTGTATTGTTGTTTAATATCCCACTCAAGAATCTTTCACTCATATGGAGACGTCACCAAATGCCGGTGAAGGGCTTAAAATTATGGCCTATGCTTGGCACTTACAGCCATTGAGCAATGAAGGTTCTTTAATGTGCCAAAACCTACTGTAACACAGGAGCTCGGTTTTTACTGTCTCATCCAAAAGACAGGAAACCAACCTGCTGCTGGCTGAACTTGAACTCACAACCTCACGATCCAGAGACGAACGTGCACCAACTGAGCCAAGCCGGCTCTCCAGATGATTCGACTGAGAACCAAGAAAGTGTCAACAAATTTTTTGTATAATTTCAATTTCCTTTTTTATAAAAGATAAACCCTACTTCAAAACATTTAATATGTTTCTGGTGCTTTTTATTTACTCCAAAACCATCTTGTCATATCAAATAAAATTTTTCTGTTAAAAACATGAGGATTAAAGACTATACCAACTTCTGAAATTTTAATAAGACTTTTCAAGTGTTCAATGGCATTGTATGAGCAAGCATTTCATTTGAAAATACAACATATTTATATATATATATATGAATATAACAAAGTTAGATAACTCTGACTATATCAGGTGACACAATATATCCAGTTAAAGAAAAAAGACAACGAAATGTGCCCTTGTGTCCGAAAGTTATGGACCTTCATGTGTAGGTATGATCACCAGCTGGTTATTATGAATGCCCACAATCAATTTTTATAAAAATCGAGAAAATTTTGAAAGGTTTCAGGCTTTCATGAACACAAGAGTTCTGTAAATATTAAAATATTGTAGAGATAGTTAAATACATCTAGAATAGATACAAAGTAATACAAACATTCCTGATCTATTATACACTTTTTAATATAGTCAGCTATTTTTTGTACAGAGTTGCGTCCCTTTGACACGAAACGTAATTTGTATAAACAACATGGCCTACCGGTATCTTAATGCTATTATCAATCCTTCGCTAAATTTACACCATCAAGAAAAAAATTGACAAAAATTACCTACCCCTTATCAAATCATATTCAACAAAATAAAAATTTGCAAAAAAAAATATATATATATAGAGAGAGAGAGAATGAGAGAGAGATGAAAATCATTCTGAATGCAGGGAGTTAAGGTAGATCTGAAGGCCATCACTACAGACAAGTATATGCATACCTCCAAAAATGAGTGTTCAATCAATTTTTATATTGCACTTGAGGATAAGACATGAACACATCCACCCCTGAAATCACATTTGGACTTACCCATTTCAAAGAATGGTTCACTCCACTGTCAGAATTCAGGGGTGTATGATTTAAATTCAAAATTTCATAATAATTTCACATGGAATATAAACTTGTTCACTCCTGAATTATGACAGTAGACCATACTATTTATTGATTTGGGTGAGTCTAAATGTGACCACAGGGGTGACGAGTTCAATACTCAAGACAAATACTGATTTGAGGACAATTTTGTTTTGGAATTGTCAAAGTGTAGGGACATATCTATATATATTTACATGCTGAGCAGAGACAGTAGTGGAAAAGAATTGCTGTACATTTCTCTGATTAACATATTTATTTACGGCTATATCTATATAAAAAAACCACACAGCAATTGGCTATAACTGGACAAATGACCATAGTATTCTCATTTTGATTTAATAAAGTGTTATCAAGTTTGCTAATTTTTTCTGTTGGAAATTAATCTGCTAAAAATGATTTAAAAAATATATATATATATATATATATATATATATATATATATATATATATATATATATATATATATATAGATATATATATAGATATATATATATATATATCTGATAAAAATTTTACAAGCATTTATGTCTTTATGAAATGCACAAATAAAAATGCTAAGAAAAAATATGTCGACAATGACATCTCCATATACAGCAGACAGGTGCTGTTCAAACAGATAAAAAATCAAGCATCCACACTTTTTTTCCCCCACAAATATTAAAATGGCCGATACATCTCGATTATTAAAAAACCACACAAGCATATTTCAATGAGCGTTCATCTCCACTTTCATGAACCTGGTTCAAAGTTCTCTGTTCATAGACCCTTTCACGATAACTGTGAGTCCTGTAACTTTGAGGGAATAAATGATACAGATACCCGCAAAAATATAGACGTCGTTATAGTAAATTATTGTTTTTTGACGTCATTTTCCGGGAATTTGTATCATTTATTCCCTCAAAGTCACAGGAAGGCATTTATCGTGAAAGGGTCTATTTAGAGATAAACAAATCTTTCGACAAAAACTGCCCAATTTTTTTTTTAAAGAATACCAAGATGTTTACCAATTCTGTTCGACAGAAACTCTCTTTTCTCACATTTTTTAAAAACACAATGTTTAAAAAGTTTGTCGGTTTACATTCATGTCAGAAATGTCACAAACTGAAGATTGATCAATCAACAATTCTGATGCAATCTGCTTATACTGTTCATGTTCCTATTAGTTCACAAATTCTGATGACTGTAATATAATAAAACCAACCAAACAAATCCCTTTTTCAGTTGCTTCAACACAAATGTGTACTACATCACCAGTTTTTGTGTAAAATGTTTCAACATGTGTACTACATCATCACATTTTGTGCTAAAGATTTTAAGATAAATGTGTTGCAAATACATAAAATTTTCAGGTATCCATGACAACCATCAAAGAAATCTAAGGGTAACAAACACTTTATCTTCCAAAATTAACTTTATTTTTCTTTTGCAAACACATACATAAACCTGTGACATAGAGAAGTACATATTGTTTTAAAAGTCAATATTTGAACATTTATATATTATTCATAAAAATATAAAAATGGCGGACTAAAATTTTTCTCATTATGAGTTGTCATAGCAACACGATCCATCCTGAAAACATCCGTATATATGTTTGTCAGTGTATCAACATGGATGTATTTGTATCGGTCATGTGATACAGTGACTCAACGCTCTCAATATCAAAATGATATTTGCTACATGATATCGGCAATTACACATGAAACAAACACATAATCATACCTCATTACATTGACTTGATTACCAGTACATGATAATACATAGGTACACTTCAGTTTGTTAAAAGATAAAATTAAGAATTAAAGCAAGAAGAAAAATAAAAAGGGGAGGTAATTCGAATAAAAGCTATAAACATTAATATTTCTCTAGTCAACTGTATAAAAATCTAATTAACTCTTTCAACGTAATTTGCAGGAAGCATTCCTTCTTGTCCTGTACGCTCCACCCTGCCTTCCATCCAGCCCTCGTCGATTGATTTGCAATTTATAATGTAGTCACCCTCATTGAAGCTAATCTCGTCGGTGTCGGCTGCAGTGTAATCATAAACAGCCTGGCACACAATCTGTAAAACAAACCATAGAATAACGACATGCATGCAATTCAATATTAATACTGGTAATTGGTTTGTAACCATAAGCCAGCAAACTGACCAATTATCAATTAAAATAATTCATTCAAAATTATTTCTAATCAACAAAGCATTTTTACAATAATTCACAAAATATTCAGCCCAGTGTACTTAGGTGACCTAAAAACAAAAAGAGCGCAAGTTACAGATTTTGAAAAAAATTATTTTTTAGACATTGAATTTATTGATTACTTAAAAATTTTCATCCCTTGTTATTTTTGTTCCTCGTTATTTTTTTATCTTTTTTTGGCAGAAACATATTCATCCCATCTTAAATTCTCCCAAAATCATCATAGTCAAGTGGAAGACCTCTTTCAGTTTTATTTCAATTGAAGGCCGAGGTGAATATCACTTTGCCTGGGGTTGATAAATCAACATGCATTACAAGGCAGTAAATACCTGTCCTACTCACAAAACGATGACATTATCAAATTTGAATTAGTATTCTGAATAGTGTTTTATGCAACACTCGACAATTTTTCAGTTATCTGGTGGTGGTCAATTTTTATTGGTAGAGGTTGGCACTAGGAAGATAACACTGGCCTTCCGTAAGTAAACTGGCACAACTTTCTCACAAGAATTAGTTTAGATTGTTCTAGCGGGATTCGAACCTAAACCAGAAGTTTAAGAGTTCATGGTTCAATGCAAATTTCTCTCACCACTATGCCATTGAGGCCCCTAGAAGAGAATTAATAATTACAAAATTTCTGATTAAAACAAAAATTAAGAATAAGACATTTTTAACAACCATTTTGAAGAACTTATTTGTTTTATGATTTAAACATACCCCTTTGTCAGCAAAACTGTTACCCCGCTGCTGGGCTGGAGGTGGTGGCTGACTTTGAGGTGGTGGTGGCTGACTTTGAGGTGGTGGCTGCCAGCTCTGACTTTGGGCTAGAAAAGAGAGTGAAACATGACCAATGTATCATGGAACCACTTTGTTTACCAACAATGAAAGTAGTACAAGTAACTTCCCCTTCTCAGCATGGACAAGTAACATCCCCTTTCCTACAAGGACACATTACTTCCCACACATAGACAAGCTATATCACCATTCCTTTATGGACACATTACTTCCATTTCTGCATAGACAAGTTACTTCCAACATTGTACATGGATAAGTTACTTCCCCTTCCTAGCATTGACAAGTTACATCCTCTTTCCTACATGTATATGGACAAGTTACATTCCCTTTCTTATGCTACTTCCCACTTTCTACATGGACAAGTTACTTCCCTTCCTAGCATTGACAAGTTACATCCTCTTTCTAAATGGACATTTACTTCCCCTTCTTAGTATTGACAAATTACTTCCCTCCTACCATATAATGGACATAATCCATGATTTAATGTTTGAATTTAAAATAATGCATATTAAATAATGATATTTATAATGTAAAATAATACTTTGTACATGAATCTATAAATGAAATTACTAAATTACAGTTCCTTTTTTCCGTTAGTATATTTCCCCCTTAATACATGGACAGGTTACTTCCCATCTCCCACATGGACAAGTTACATCCCCTTTCCTACCCAGATACATTACTTCCCACTTTGTACATGGGCAATTTACTTCCCCTTCCTAGCATTGACAAGTTACTTCACCATTCCTATATGGACATGTTACTTCCCCTTTCTGCATAGACAAATTACTTCTCACTTTGTACATCGATAAGTTACTTCACCTTCCTAGCACTGACAAGTTACATCCTCTTTCCTACATGTATATGGATGAGTTACATCACTTTTCCTATGCTACTTCCCACTTTCTGCATGCATAAGTTCTTCCCCTTCCTAGCATTGACAAATTACAACCTCTTTCTACATGGATAATTACTTCCCCTTCTTAGTATTGACAAATTACTTCCCTTCTCCCATGTAATGGACATAATCCATGATTTAATGTTTGAATTGAAAGATAATGCATTATATGAAATAATGATATACATAATGCAACATAATATTTTGCATATGAATCTATAAATGAAATTACTAAACTAGTTTCTTTTTTTCTGCTAGTATACTTCCCCTTTAATATATTTCCCACATGGACAAGTTACTTCCCCTCTCCCACATGGACAAGTTACTTCCCATCTCCCACATGGACAAGTTACTTCCCCTTTACTACATGGATATGTTACTTCCCACTTACTAAATGAAAAAGTTACTTCCCCTCTCTGACATGGACTACTTACTTCCCCCCTCTCACATGGATAAGTTACTTCCCCTCTCCCACATGGACAAGTTACTCCCCCTCTCCCACATGGACAAGTTACTTCCCATCTCCCACATGGGCAAGTTACTTCCCCTTTACTACATGGATATGCTACTTCCCACTTACTAAATGAAAAAGTTACTTCCCCTCTCTGACATGGACTACTTACTTCCCCCCTCTCACATGGATAAGTTACTTCCCCTCTCCCACATGGACAAGTTACTTCCCCTCTCCCACATGGATAAGTTACTTCCCCTTTACTACATGGATATGCTACTTCCCACTTACTAAATGAAAAAGTTACTTCCCCTCTCTGACATGAAAAAGTTACTTCCCCTCTCTGACATGGACAAGTTACTTCCCCTCTCTGACATGGACTACTTACTTCCCCCCTCTCACATGGACAAGTTACTTCCCCTTTACTACATGGATTCCCCTTCAATATGAAGGTCCAGGCATTATTTTCTTTTGTTTTGTTTTTTTATTTTTTTTTTTTGCTGAATGCCTAATAATCAATCTGGAAATATCTCATATAACTTATATAGGAAACAATGCCATAATACAACAGAATTACTCGGGAACTGGCCTCAATGTTTTGAGGAATTTGAATTCTGATTAATTGGAAATTCTCAAGTTTCATTTGCACATTACTCAGAACTAATTTTAATAGACAAAAACATATAAACTCTACTTTTATCTTGATCACAAAAAAACACCAACCTCTCGGTGGTTCCCGAAATTGTTGAGGTTGTCCAGCAATTGAACCATACTGTTCATTTAATGGATCGTAATCAGCAATAGATCCCACTCTCCGTGAAGAGGTGCTTTCCACTGAAAATATTTATGTAAACATATCAGGATATGATGTAGTTGAAATAAAGAGAGCTATGTCACTTTAACATTACACTATGACATACAAATCCTTACTTTAGTTTGTTATTGTTCTTTTGTTTTCATTTTTTGACAGCAGTTTCTAAAATTAGAATAACCTTCGTTTTCAATTTAACACATTATCTCCCATTTTGGTTTTGACAACCTTATCCACCAGTTTACTTGTTTTGAAATTTATCCCTCCATTTAACAACTTACCATTTCAAAACATCTTAAATCAAGTTTCGAACAAATACATGGATGATGAAAAAATTTAATGAAATATTTTTCACATTTCTCTAGATCTTAATAATATAAAACAGTGTATCAAATCTGATTCTGGAGTCAAAATCAATTCATTTGACGCTAACCAAAACAACGCAAACAGACACGCAAATAGACCAAATAAAATATGCTCTGCCTAAATCTTCTATCGCGAGGACATGAAAATTATTTATAGAAGCTGAAATACAAAGAACTGTTTAGATCACAAATACACTTGATATACAAGAGAATCTGGTATACATACATTTGTTCCTAAAAGATATGTACTGAATACAAGCATAACAATACGTATTACGCTTACGAATATGTATATTGTATACGTACAATGTATGTAAAATATATATACACAAATATTTAAGAAAATGTATACTGTATATATACCTTGTATATATATATATATATATATATATATATATATATATATATATATATATATATATAGTCAGCATATGTATACATACATGTATGTAAGAAAAAATAAGTATTATATACCTATGAAAGAAACTGTATCATATATACACACAATGTATGAAGGAAGAATATGGAATATGTATGTCATATACACACCTTAGAAAATGTATATTGTATACAAACATTGTAAAAAAGGAAATGTATTTTGTATACAAATGTAAGAAAATGTAAGAATATACATTGAGAAAGAAAATGTATATTGTATAAATGCCTTATAAAATGTACATTGTATATAATACATTACAATATGTATATATATAATGTAAGAAAATGTATACGTATATACATAGAGAAAGAAAAAGTATATTATATATTTATATGTAAGACAATGAATACTGTATACATGTACACTCTTTGTACAAAAAAATGTATATTATGCACATACATAAGAGAATATACCATTGTAGAGTATATATCATATGTACAGTGTATACATGTGTAAGAAAAATTGTATATTATATACAAATGAAAGAAAATGTGCATGTATATTGCATACACATGCAATATGTATATTGAATACATACAAAAAAATGTGTATTATATAAATATGTAAGTAAATGTATAATATATATATATATATATATATATAGAGAGAGAGAGAGAGAGAGAGAGAGAGACAGAGAGAGAGAGAAACAGAGAGAGAGGTATATATATATATATATAAGTAAGTATATGAGAATCATTTTAAAAGCTTATACATGTTTTGAAGCAAAGAAATGTTAATATCAACGTAGATATAATTGAAAATGAAACTTAAAATGTCAGATAAAAGATATATATACAATATACATCTTAATATAAAGATATCTGATATCAAGTTTGCTTAAATATGAGCTTTGTTCACAAGGTAAAAACTGTAAATCATAGGTAATATATATATATATGATATAAATCATTTACGATGAACATGAATATCGTTATCAAAATTTATTTAAAAAAAAATTCACCATTCCTTCACCTTAATTTCAACTCATGCTGCCAATTCTAATAACCCTTAACACATTTACCCCTTACAACACCTTATGACTGGCTTTAAATTAAATAAAGAAGAGTCTATTATTTTTTAGGGGTAGATGAGCTAAACCAACTAACTTTGTCGTAATTCTAAACATACACTGTAGTCAGGTTCACTTTGTTTGGATTTGAACTTTCATCAAATTTTTCGTGGAGAATATGAAAACTAATACATTTTTGTATAAACAATTAGAAAAACAATGTTTCAATCCCACCCCCGTGTCCTTGTTGGCTGTCTTGAAAAAGGTTTTCATCAATATCTCAGATCCTAAAGTACATACAACTTTGACAGCTAAACTACCATTTTCAGGGCCAAGGAATACAATGGTATCAAAATATATCAGCTAATTCGCTGATTTTTTCCTTTTTATCTAAACATTTTACAAGTGGTCACACGTGAACGTTCCACTAAACTATTGTCCTCTCAGAACAAACATTCTCCTTGTGACAGAAATGTTATAAGGTTTCCAAAAAGTTTTCATACTCTCCACAAAAATTGGGTGAAATTACATTTAATAGGACCTTCTTACTAATAACTGCAGCACTAAATCTTTGGGCATTTTGTCATAAAATTGGCAAAGTTGTCACAATAAATGATTGTCATAGCGACTAAAGGTCCCTTGACTCAATCTCTAATCACTTCCATTTTCAGATATGTTGCATACAGGATCCAATGCCATCCGCTATGGGGTCACGTTGGTGTCATTTTTGTATCAATGAAAATGCGACTTACATAATCTTAAAAGTTTATCAAATGGCAAAGATATGTAAACATTTTTATCCTGATAAACAACACTTGAGCTCCCAAAATACGGAAGTAGAGAATTTTTTTGGGATAGGATCTATTCATCAAAGATATTCCGAATGAATTATGCCAAATGTCAGCTTCTTTATTTTGAAATAAATAAATATTTTTGCCATTTGATAAACTCTAAAAAAAATTTGCAAGTTGCATTTTCATTGGTGAAAAATTGCACACCATTGAGAGGTCATTCGCATGTGACCCCAAAGCGGATTGCAATATTACATAAATACATACATTGTATATTTATATATATATATAAAAACAAGAGTGGTAAGAGATCAGTTTTTGACAGAATCTGTTACGCTGCCCAGTGTCATGGCGACTGCAATTATAGTAGAAGGGTCCCTTAGTTGAATTAGTAAAATTGTAACATTACTGAAATGCTAAGGTCTATTTTCTAGACAAGCCACAAGGTCCTACCACACATCAATAAGGCAGTCCAGTCCTTCAGTGTGTTCTGGGATCAACAAGAAAAATTAACAAGGGGTAGGTAATCTAGACACAGTACACATAGGTTCTCTGTCACTGAATTTTCCTGTTTGTATGTATGCATGCCCCCACTAGGATCGTCTCTTTAAGCTAAGTTAGGGTTTTAGTTTCCTGTTTGTATGCATGCATGCCCCCACTATGATCGTCTGTTTAAGCTAAGTTAGGGTTTTAATTTCGTTTTAATGGATAATCTACTATACATCATGCTTATATACAATATAAAAACAAAACGATCCAATTAATTAAACCTTGGTCTGTTGCTTACTTTGTAAGTGATACTATTGTGAAAGTAATAAACAGTTTTTATACTTTTTTGTTTTTTGTCTTTTCTTTAAGGGAGGGTAAGATTGGTTTGGAAATGTTTGGCAGGCTAGGGCAATACTGATTGCATGGCCTTTTTTAGCTCTTTCATTTTAAATTCTTCTTCTCATCTAAGGGCAAAAATTAAACTGGAACAAAAATTTCCATTTATATACAGTATTACTCAAGCCTGCAAAAAATTTCCAAACCAATCATGCCCTACCTCCAAAAAAAAAAAATCAAAAAAAAAACAAAGAAAGAAAAAAAAAACAAAACACCAAAGCAATACAAAAAGCCCAACTGTCAGTTTCACATGAAAATAGTTCCTGTTATAGTTTGGCTAAACTGGACCATTTATCCTCTAGAAGAAGATAAAAATGTCTAATGGTTGAAGAAAAATTTATATTTTCAGTGACCTTGAATTTCTCCCCATGACCTTGACACTTTGTCACCATGGTCCTAATATGATCCCTAACATCATTCTAATACAAGTATATCTTTGTATAGCAAAAAATCAGTTTAGAGCTAATAAGCCTTTTGTATAACTCTATATCCTAAGTCATATGATTAACTCACAAAAGGTTCATTTCAATTTCCTTCAGAAAAGTTGTAGATACTGACTTAATAATCATGCATAGCCAATCAAAAGAAATCTGAGCATTGATTCATGGAAGATTTTTTAAAGATCTACCAATTTTTGGCCATTTTTTGTTTTAACCTTATTGGAGTCCTCATGGGTCTTATCTGCTATTCATTTGCAAAATTTATGCAGCTAAAAATTGACAGGCGACCGACAAAAGACGACAGCAAGAGGTCACCATGGGGTCAAATGACCTAAAAATGAAGATTTACATATACTGTTATGAGTATTTCTATTTGTATATTGGTCTGTATCTGACATTTTTGGAGATAAAAATGAAATGAAATAATAAGTATGAAATGAATTCATGATCAAGAGACAAATATGAGTTATGTCCCTTCATCTACATGAGCAAAATAACAGTACAGAAAATGATATAGACCCTTCATGTTAACCGTGGTTCTGTGATTTTGATTGGCAAAATGATACAGATACCTGCAAAATCAGTGACGTCGTTATAGTTTCTGATTGTTTCTAAACATCATTTTCTGGGAATCTGTATCATTTTGCCACTCAAAGTTACAGGACCGCAGTTATCGTGAAAGGGTCTACTGATCATGTGACCAATATTTGAAACCTCACCAAATACAATAACATCAAAATATCTCTTTAATACAAGTCTTTAAAAAAAAGATAAAATTTCACCATCAAATTAAGTTAAAATTGTTGAATAATTATGTGATTTAAGAATAAAATAAGATGGTCGCGAAGGCAGACAATATAGCTCGCCTGTTTTATGCTGGTTATAATTTGGGTCAAAATTTGGCCACAGCACCCAGCATCCCCTGCATCCTAGACAACGTGGATGTGAAGTTTCATGGCAGTATACGTAGCCCCAGTAATTTGCCCACAATGGACTTAAACAGAAAGCTTAACACAGAACTACTCATTTAGTAAATGACTAAGTAATGAAACATTTAGACTGGTCAAAGTCATTGATTTACAGAAGAGTCCATTGTTTTTCAGGGACTGATGAGTTAAAAATTCAAAAAACAAAACATAAAACCATTATCTAGAAAATATATCGACTGTGTAAGTAAAAATCTATGAAATTTAACAATACTCAAAGAAAAAATTAGAATGGCATTTGGTGAGATTTCAAGTTTACAAAGACTGGTATATCCATTGCAACTGCAACGCATCACCCATAATACAAATGATTGAAGCATGAGCCGTTCCGAATCAAACGTGAACTACTTACTACCACCTTCAGAACTGGTCGACGCTGATCTTGCACTGTTGTTTCTATCTATGAGTTTTACAAATAAAATACATAAATGAAGACTAGCATTCCAACTAAATGAGTAAAAAGTGTTCACTCACGGTACGTCTGATAATCTTAGTCATTACTTTTTATAAAGAAATATTTCTATAAATTGAAAAATTGTCACTCATATTAATTTTGGGAGAAAAAAAAATTAAGAGTAATGCAGATGGTACACGCTGCATCAGTTGTAAACTTTGATACATTTTTTTTTCTTGTTAAAAGGCAGGGATAAAATTTTATGATTCCGTCTCACTTCTCAGTTGGACATGTTGGAAACAAATTAATATAGTATTACAATGTATGCTTATGATATTTACAACCACAGGGTCGTTGCCTCCAGTGGAGAACTGTTTGAGTCCTCAAAAGTATAAGTGGGCGGATTTCTGACTCAATGTTATATCCGACAGTCCATGAGCAAACACTTTTTCAAATAAGCCATTCGCTAATGCTCTACAGCACAAAAGTTATCTCCCTTTGATTTTGTATGTTTGTGTGTGCATGTTTTTGGTTTTTTTTTTTTACTCCTTATTTCTTTATGTATTGTATTTTAAACTTGCGTAACTAATTTCATAAAATAGATAAATAATTCTAAATATATAATTATATTAATATATAATAATAATAATATATATTCTATGAATGTCTAAAATGTAAAACATTATCTTTACATTACATTTGTTAAGAATGATCATTTACATGTATCAATGTGCCGCTACTCTTTAATTTTATTTTTCTGCCATCCTCATTTTCCCCCGCCACATTAAAATATCCTTTCATCATTCTTCAAAATTTCAATTTCATTGCTTTTCATTGTTTGAACAGGTTGTGCAATCATGGATAAAAATCCCCTGGAATTGTTATCAAATCTTTATAGTTCTATATCCTAACTGTGTACAGCCTCCATCCTGAACATCTCCCTTTTGACATTTCAGCTTCTGTTGGAGTACTGCCCTTTACATCATTTAGTTCTCCCCCTGTAGACAGAGCGATATTAAGCCCCGCTGGATCCTTAAGTTAAGTTAAGCTGATTTTTTAAGACGGTTCCCCAGTTGACTTACACCTTGGTCTTCCCCAAGTACCATGTAACAATGTCTTCTCCACGATTTTTTTTGAATTTTTTTTTTAAATTTTGAAATGTATTTTATGCCACACTCATTCATTTGGTGTGGCCCATTTGGTGTGGCCCATTTGGTGTGGCCCATTTGGTGTGGCCCATTTTCATGGTGGAGGAGAGAACCTGGTTACAATGTACAGGGAAGTGACCATCGGCCTTCCACAAGTAAACTGGCAAACGTCCACACAAAAATTAGCTAAGCTTCCAGCAAGGATCCAACCTGTGCTGACCAAAAGGAAGAGACCTCACGGTTCAAAATGGGTTGCTCTAGCCACTTGGCAAAGGAGGTACCCTCCACCATTATAGAATTTATTCTCACAAAATAACTGAAAACTTTGCGAGTGTGGCGTAAAACACCGTTAAATTTTTCCCAACTTTGTACGTTTTTTCGAACGTCTATTTGATTTCACACAGTGTGATAATGCTTCGCTGTTTACTTATTTATTTATCAACTGCTTTTACTGTTTCCTTATATTTTTTAAAACTGTTTTCTTTTTATTTGTGTTGTACTGAGAAACTGATCCTTCTCGTAGTTGTCCCCGAAGTGATCAATCGTTCCTACCGTTCGTAAGTATTTGCTATTAAAATTTCCATAGCCCTTCCGCGTCTACGTTAGCAATCATAGACTGACAGTAAATTACAACGTATGTAATGTACAATTCGATAGAGGGACCAACTTTTATGCGTTAAACACATTAAAACTTAAAATAAAAGTTATGATAAAATCAGTTAAAAAACAAACAAAAAATTCACACAGAAATATTATACATAAAACAATCCAAAACATAGTAAATTACAAATACGCATATGCATTTTACACGGAGAGATCTCTGATATTAAAAAGAAATGGCACCGAGTGCCTTAGTATAGGTGAATATGTGGATAGAAAGAGGATATGGCATACGTTACTTGTTTATAAATGTACAAAGGTTACCTATCAGTGGTGAATCATATAAAAAAAAAGTATGAACGTGTATAATCTACAACATAACCATCCCAAGTTGCTCACTCTTTTGAATTTGCTTAGAGTACCACCTGTTTGCTGAAGAATGTTCTTCGGTTGATAAATGGAAAAAAACTTGACAAATATTACCGTTATATCGTCTATTATCGAACTTACTCTATGTCTTGGGAATATAAAGTACCCAGGGACTTTCCATAATCTTCTGGTAATGGGGCCTGGGCCTTTTGAATTAGGAATTTTAAAATTATTTTACTGAAATATACAAAACCTTGGAAATACAAGATCTCTTCAAATTCATTGTCGTTTGACTTCTATTGGGATATTTCAACTGCAAATTGGGGGGAAAATACATTGCTTTTGCATTGGGAAGGGAGCTCTATTTTATCCCCTTGTCATATGATGGGGCTTCAATTCATCCCCGTATAATATGGTTGGGCTTTATTTCGTCTTGTATGATATGGTGGGGCTTTATTTCGTCACCGTATGGTATGGAAGAAAATACCTGGCAACATGCCAAATTTGGTAAAAATTTGATAGAAGAAACTCAATTTATTTAAATGAAAGATACAAATGTTCTGACAAATTAACTGTAAGTTACAAACGTTCAGACAATCACGAAGCCCAAAACAATATGTCCACCCCAATCTATTATCTTCCATCTTGAGGGAAATAAAAGATTATAATCTCCAAATTCCCAATGTAATTTTTCATTCATGAATCCAATGAGTGTGTGCTTGCTTTTTGAAATGTTTCTATGTTCATGCATAAGATGTATACCATTCAAACATCTAGATGACCGAAAGTACTGGTATCTTGAGATGTTTGAAACAAAGCAAGTCTATATCCATCATAACTGCGGAAAAAAATATGGCTGGAAAATAAAACATTTCAACAAGCAATTCCTAACGCAAAGACTACCAATCATCTAAATCTAATTCAATTATTGTCCATGCCCATCAAGCTCTAAAAGCGTTAGTCAGTTATATCATGCTAAGATGGAAAGGAGAACGAACGTTCTACATGCAGTACGAGGCCGAGTAGAATGAGAAAAAAATGGTCTTAATTTGTACCTTCTGTTAGCCATTCCATAAATATGTTGAAAAAGAACACCAAATATTAGAACAAAATTACGAGAACAGAATGCAGATTTCTCTAATAGCTATATCATATGATAAAACTTTTACGACAAATGTTTGTGTAAAAAAAAAATGAGAATCATGACTGCTATTATTTACATAAGTTACATATTATAAACAATACTTTTTTCCACCCAAGGATAATGACTACAATTTGAGAAGAAAAAAAATTGTCTGGATTGAAAAACATATTTTCTGAAGCTCAAGTTACCTCCCCTTAATAAGAGGCGATATGATTATCATCTGTCAGTTAAGACTCTGTCCCATCTACAACACCCCTGACATAGGATCCTTTAGATGTTACGTACCCATTAGCCGTTTTCCCGAAAATGACGAAGTCCAAATTTGTACAAAACTAAATACAGTGGAAACTTGATTATCTCAAAATTCATGGGACCATCCGAATTACTTTGAGATATCGAGGATTCCAGATAACCGAAAATCTTAATAAACATATTTTTCTATTAATAATAATCAAGTCAAGATGTTCAACTTTGACATATCTGGAATTTCGACTCATCCGATCTCGACATAACGAGATTCCACTGTATAGGAATCTCTTTTTAAATTTTAATCATGGCAAATATCTACACGACCAAGGACAGAACACAATCATAACCTGAGATATCCGAGTTACATGACGTAAAAATGAACATGCAACCATTCTAAAGAGATATCATCTCTCCTACATCTCAAGAAATACGGACATAAAAACAGAATTTTGTCCTGAAAATACAACACATAAGGTCTTTCAAAATGTTCTTGTTCCATGAAGCATTGACAAAGCATTTTGAAAAAAAAAATGAATGAATACAAATAAATGTTGCATGATATATATTGATCCAAGTCACACTGACACAGGCAGACATATAAAACTCACCTTTTCCAATGTTAGAATCGTACACGACTCTGGCCTGTTGGTTTCTGGAAGAATAAGGGGTGCCTCCTTGGTTTACTTCTGGGTCATAATCACTTACTTTTCCAGGATTTGGGCGGGCTCGGCCATCTAAAACATGCACATGTATAAAGCAAGCAAATGTAAGTCATGTAAAGGAATGTCTGCAAGAAGATAAAGACGATTGCAACGGCTCTATTGTCATTTTCCCTGAAATTGTGTTTTGCATATTCAAAGGTCAAACACCTAATGGGATTAATTCATGTACCATGTGATAACCAAAAAACGTTTGTGTGGGACTAGTATCTCCAATGGTAATGGAACATAACTCTATGTTATCTTCCCCGCTGAAATACTGTTACTGCGGGATATCGTCTGCTTGCGTCATTCCATCACTAATAGAAACAATAGTCCCACACAAACGTTATCGGGCATCACGTGGTACAACTACATAATTAGTCCCATTGAGATTGGACATTGGTGCTTTTTTTTCATAAAAAAATTTACCACTTTTCCCAAATTTTAAGCGAAATTTTCCCAATCATGTTCACCACGTTGTTTACATCCAGTATAAATAATAAAATAAATCAAAGTACTGAAAGTACTGATACGAGATGATGGCAGTCGTAAATTTTAATGAGCATTAAATCACTCAGTATACTGAATACTTTTTAATTCGGTAAAATTAGGTTTTACAAAAATAAGAATAATCTTATAAGTTAAATGGCCATAGTTACTTTCCCCTAATTTGGCCCATTGTGACGTAAAATTCAAAATTGGAAGGGTACAGGACCCTTCACAAAAAAAATGGTCTATTAACCCAAGGACAATGGAGCCGATAGTTAATACCTTGCTTTGACATAGCAAAACTTTTAACAGACGCAATGCACAATAATTTGTAGAGGCTACTGTTTATACAGTTTCCATAGCAATGCCAAAGATATTGCTGCGAAAGTGCACCAGATTATATAAAATTACTTAAGTGACCATTTCTTGCCACAACTATGCATTGTAGTTTGTTGACAAATTCTGGGGCTTTCTTTTTTTGCCTGGCATCTTACTAACATTTGCACAGGAATATTGAATAAACCCCTTTTTTATGCAAATAATCTTGTAGACCTCGGCAAGAATTGCTCACCTACCATATACATATACATATACAGAAAAACCTCTTTATAATGCCTCTCGTTTCATATGCCACTTCATTTTATGCAGCAAATTTTGAAAGTCCACTTTTCCAATTTTCCCTATAATTTCATTTAAGGTTTCTCTCAACCCCTTTTTAATACCCAATTCGGACTGAACAAATTGTGGCAGAATAACAAGGTTTTACTCTATAAGTGCTCTTTTTTCCAGTTAAAATACTGAACAAAATCAATATTTATACTCAAAACATGATTTATGGATAAAAATTAATGAAGAAATCAGAAACGTTAAAATGAAACTAGATGCAGATGTCATAAGACTTTTAAGCCACAGTCCTAAGATTGTAAGTCTGATCAACAAAATCAACAAACCATAGCTATAAATCTTTTCATTAAATGTTTTCTTTCCAAGCAATCTATTCACATGTACCATATTGTACCATATTGTACCAAATAAGTACCCATGTCCCTATATGAGTCTCTCCCAGGGGTTCAAAATTCCCCCAGTCTGAAGTCCCGAACTTGTTTAATTCGGATCAGGACTTGGCATCTAGAAATACCCAAAGTCCCAGGGACTTGCTTCATCCACATTCATTTAATTTTACTGTATTTCTTATTAACAAAATTCAGAACAGACTTTGAAATTTCTCAATTTGGATTTGCTAGAAATTTAAACTCCAAGATCCAGACTTGAGTATTTAAAAAAATAATTTTGAACCCCTGCCTCCCCTTGTAGTTCAAATTTTCTCTCCTTTTTACACCCACGATCAAGTATCCTTTGGAGCTGGTTGACAAGGAGATGTGGACCAGAAAAATGTAAGTAACACTTTATCTCTAACCCACAAGTAACAAAAGAATGCCGATACATGTCCTTGGTGTTAACTACAACATCTAAAAATAAACTGCTTTACGTCAACGTGACTTTTCATTGGTCCAAATAAACACCCACCCCTTTTGCCCTATTTTTGTATAATCGGCTGAATATGTTATTATGAAATATCACCAGTAAATGTTTTTTTTTGTGAAATAATATTATCCATGGGATTAGAGCCGGCCTGGCTCAGTCGGTAGCGCACTCGACTCTGGATTGTGAGGTCGTGAGTTTGAGTCCAGCCGGCAACAGGTTGGTTTCCTGTCTTTCGGATGAGACAGTAAAAACTGCAGGTCCCGTGTCACAGTAGGTGTCGGCACGTTAAAGAACCCTCACTGCTCAATGGCCGTAAGTGTCGAGCATAGGCCAAAATTTGAAGCCTTTCACCGGCATTTGGTGACGTCTCCATATGAGTGAAATATTCTTGAGTGGGACGTTAAACAACAATAAACAAACAAACAATATCCATGGGATTACTTAAATTTAGAGCCGTCTGTCAAGCACTTTTTTGGCTTAAAAAAGTCAGAAAATCGAGAAGAAATTTGGCTAAAAATCAGGAGATAATCAGGAATTTTTTACATTTATAAAAATAATCTGATACAAAATGTAATACATTGTGTAGTACCAAAAAAACCACAAATGGCCATCTTCCTCAACTCTAAGTAAGAATTTTAAGCCATTAATATGACTTTTAACAATAATCTGAATGTTGGCTAGATCCCATACCAAAATGTTAGTAAATTCAAAATTCTTACTAACATCTAACAGATCATGTACATATTGTATATAATATATATGATATCTAAAATGTACCGTTATAATAAGCAAGTAACTTGTTTTACACCATGTTTTTTTGTTTTTTATTGTTTTTTTGTTTTTTTTGTGAGGGAGGCCCAAAATCAGGAGTTCATCTTGAAAATTCAGGAAAAAATAAAAAATAATCAAAAATCGGGAATAATCAGGAGTTGCTTGACAGACTGTTAAAGGTAGATGTGAAGAAGAGGCACTGTAGAATCAAAACAATTTGTGGGGTTAAAATTTATATGTGCTAAAAATAAAACAAAATTGTTGACATTAAATTTCGTTGAAGTAAAAAATCTATTCGAAAGGAACCTTTCACTATTACTTGGTATAATTAATCTGAAAATTTCAACAGGATTTAAATTTTGTTAATAAATGAAAACCAGCATACCGTAATTTATCTAATTCAGGCGCTGCTCTAATTAAGGCGCCACCAAGACCAAAATTATGTTTATTTAATTTAATAAAGGCGCCCTTTGAAAAGAAAACCCCCCCCCAAAAAAAAAATGAAAATGAAATGTTTTTTGACAGCTTTAAGGATAACATATAGTAAATTAATAAGACCAGACGATCTTTTAACCTCAGGTCAATTAAATCATTACCGAATAGATTTTAGATACAAACAGAGACTGATTAGATCGACTCACAACATCTTCACTTCAGACTTCAGCTTGAAAGCTGGTAGTAAGCAAAATTAAAACCACTTCAAAGTACTGTAAATCCGATTTTATTCGTGAGAACTTTATCTACGCATTATTTTTTGCGAGAGCTTGAGTGCATGAAAAAAAAATTATCGCATAACGAAGTAGGATAATGGTATGAAGAAAGAGGCATCCAAAATCGCAAAAAATACCATCTCGCAAATAAATTTAGAACTTGTGTTTCATGAAAATAAAGCCCTGCAAAAATTTCCGGATTTACAATATTCCAATTCTATAGTTACAATTTATATATACAGTCTGAGGCAATTATATTTTGAATTGATTTTTTTTTCACCCACCAAATACATTATATGTATCTGAAATGAGGCGGTTTAATTTCACTGACCATTTCATTCCCAATTATCCTCTTTAAATAATTTGTTTTCATAGGTTTTTGCATACCATAGTCTTCAAGATTTTGAAGTAATGTATGGTTTAAATATTCTTTAAAACACGACTGTCCATTCCGTTTTTACACATGACTACATGTAGTTAGAACAATGTGAAATCATCGTACCTCTGACTTGCTCATGTGTGTATGTATGCTTGTTTGTGTGTGGGCATGCTTGTTTGTGTGTGGGCATGTGTGTATGTATGCTTGTTTGTGTGTGGGCATGTGTGTAAGTATGCTTGTTTGTGTGTGGGCATGTGTGTATGTATGCTTGTTTGTGTGTGTGAGTGGGGGGTATGTGTGTGCCTGTTTATGTGTGGGTATGTCTGTGTGTGGGTATGTCTGTGTGTGGGTATATGTGTGCATTGGTGTGTGTGTGTGTGTGTGTGCTCCAAAAAAAAAGGAGTAATCTCCCTTATTTATTTTTTAAAATTTTGTATGCAAGTTAATGTCTATTTGTATGATTCTATTGCATATTTATCAGTATTTTGTTTCACCCTGACTTTTTATCATGTTTATTGACCTAGTTTAAAATTTGGCTGTATCCAGTCTGAGACTTATTTGTTGCACTATATATGCTGGACAAATTTAGTACTTCTGTGATGTCATAGTTTAAACTCATTTAATACTGACCACTGGAAATATAAGATATTTTTGCTGTTTGTTTTGTAATAAATGTCACCGATACCATCACTTTAGGATGCCTAGGATACAATATACAAATCTGGTGAACACTGAACAAATAAAGAGCTCTGAAAATTCAAAGGTGGGATCAGGTGCCATGGAGAAGTAAGCATCCCCTGTTGACCAGTCACACCGGGTGTGAGTGGAAAAAGTCTATTTTCTATAAATATTATTTTGTTTATGCAATATGATAGTTGATTTGAAGAGCATATGTCATCAACATTATTATATATTTATGGTGACATTTGATTTTTTTTTTTTTAATACTGAATAATGTTTTACGCCAAACTCAACAATTTTATAGTTATATGGTGGTGTCCACTTTTTATTGGTGGACGAGAGAACCCAGTTACCAAAAAAGATCCCACTGGCCTTCTGCAAGTAAACTGGCAAACTTTCTCACAAAAATCAGCTAAGGTTCTAGCGGGGCTTGACCAGAAGTGAGAGACTTCATGATTCAAAGTGCAATGCTAGAACAACTTGGTCACGGAGTCCCCCAATCGAAAGTACGATATGTGTGCGTGTGCGTGTGTGTGCGTGTGTGTGTGATGGTGCAAAAAATAACTAGTAACTTTCCTTAAAAACTATATCAACTATTCTATATTTTGAATTGATTTTTTTTTCACCCACCAAATACATTATATGTATCTGAAATGAGGCGGTTTAATTTCACTGACCATTTCATTCCCAATTATCCTCTTTAAATAATTTGTTTTCATAGGTTTTTGCATACCATAGTCTTCAAGATTTTGAAGTAATGTATGGTTTAAATATTCTTTAAAACACGACTGTCCATTCCGTTTTTACACATGACTACATGTAGTTAGAACAATGTGAAATCATCGTACCTCTGACTTGCTCATGTGCCGGACGTCTTTGCTCCATGTCGGTCAGCTGATCGCGGACTTTGTGATACTCTATGTTGCTTTGTATGGCGGTGTTTTGTTTGATTCGGAGCAATTCGGGATCGTCTGTCACCGTCAGTTTTTTTCCTTTCATTTTCTCGAAATCTTCATGATATTTCACCTGTAATTTAAAAGTAGCAGGTCTCGTTACGTTTTATTCAACAAATTTCATGCATGCCAACCGTGTGTGATCATTAATTTGTGTGTTGTTACACACAAGTTTGACCTTTGCACTCCTGGCAAGACAGAAACATATTCCCCTAAATCTATAGATACTTCTATGATCACCTGCCTGGAGCATCTTTAATTAAAGTTTGATTTTACCTGTAATCAATTTTTCAAGTATAAGTAACACTCACTTTCATTAGAACAAAAACAGAAAATGATGTGTTTGAGAAACAGAATTTTGAAAATTTTTAAAAAGTCAAGTACTTTGGAAATCTTTACCATAGCCAACATACACCTAAAACAGATCTATATAAAGCAAATTGCCAAATTTTGGTTAAATTTGATGAAAAGAATTCAAGTTACTTTGGAAGAAACCAAAATGTTTACTGACAAACAGACAAGCAAAATACTCTATGCCCCCAATCTTTGACCTGGGGGCATGACATTATTTGTTTGACCTTTGTTGTCAAGTCTGTTCAAATTTTAACAATTTTTTTTTAATTTTAAAATAAACGTCAGACAGAGAAAATCAATATATAAACGAGAATTCTGAAATTATTGATAAATTGATACATGTTCCCTACCAGTGAAATCATTTTTAAGTTTTCAAGATACTGCTAAAGTGGCATGACTGAATTATAAAATATTATACATATAAATACCATATTTGACCCGTTAAGTGCCCAGGGCAATACAAAAATCAGGAAAAAGGGGTGGGCACTTAGCCCTTTCACCCCTGGAGGCTACAGATAAACGGTTGCTTATGGTTTTTCAGTATCACATCTCCTTTTCAACCAGCTAGAAAATATTCTTGATCCTATGTAAAAAAAAAAAAAAAGAGAGAGGGGGGGGCTTAATGAGTCAAATATGGTACGTGTATTTTTAAAACTAACAATAGAAATAATTAATGAGTCAAATATGGTACGTGTATTTTAAAAAATAACAATAGAAATAAATGCAACAGAAAAATCAAATTGTTGATAATGAAAGTCAGGTCGACGAACAGAAACAAAACATCAATTAATAGATTGGTACATGTATAAGCTTTGCAATGCGGCCAAAATCGCTTAAAATTTTGGTATTTATAGGTCAACAAGAAGCCGTTCAGTAGCCGTTCTGCTGAAGAAGTAAGTCTGGAAAAGTACATATCTGAAAGCAAATGTCTCAAGATTAGCACATATTTTACTCTGAAACTTAATCTTTTTATCCCCAATCATCTCAATGGTATATCCTTTTCTGTAGATTTAGGCAAGTCTATAATATTCTGTGGGGTTGAAAGGATAACAAATTAAACATCATGCCAAATGATGCATTCACATGCATGTGACAAGTCTGCATAACATTACAACATAAAATACATGAAGATATTGTTACAATTCGTAATAACTGTTTCTTTCTCTCTCTCCCCCTCTCTATCTGTTTGCCTGTCTCTCTCTCTCTCTCTATCCATGTCTTTCTCACTCCCGTCTTTCTCCCCTTTTCTCTCTCTTCCTTTTCTCTGTCTATCTCCAACCCTTTCTTTATTGATGTTAATATTACTTTAATAATTCTATATTTGTGATTAATCAAAATCTGATTCATTTTATCATATCTTAACCTTCAATTGACAAACATCAAATTACATAATCATTAAAATGAATGAAAAAATCAGTTGAATAGCAGGCTCATGTTGAACCCCATTGGCGGTCAACAGTTAGAGCCTACACATGTGGAGCCTCCTACAGAACCCCATTGGTTGTCAATATATACAGCCTACACATGTGGAGCCTCCTACAAAACCCCATTGGTTGTCAATATATACAGCCTACACATGTGGAGCCTCCTACAGAACCCCATTGGTTGTCAATATATACAGCCTACACATGTGAAGCCTCCTACAGAACCCCATTGGTTGTCAATATATACAGCCTACACATGTGGAGCCTCATACAGAACCCCATTGGTTGTCAATATATACAGCCTACACATGTGGAGCCTCATCTAGAACCCCATTGATGATCAACAGCTAAAGTCAACACATGTTAAGCCTCATGTTGAACCCCATTGACGGTCGACAGATACAACTTATACATGGGAAGCCTCCTACAGAACCCCAATGGTTGTCAATATATACAGCCTACACATGTGAAGCCTTATATAGAACCCCACTGGTGGTTCACAGATAGAGCCTACATATGTCAAGCCTCATCTAGAACCCCATTGGTGGTCACCAAATAGAGCCTACACTTAATAGATAGAGCCTACACATATTGAGCATCCTATAAACCCCACTGGTGGTCAACAGATAGAGCCTACACATGTTGAGCCTCCTATAAACCCCACTGGTGGTCCACAGATAGAGCCTACACATGTTGAGCCCATTGATGATCAACTATAAAGTCAACCCACTGGTGAACCCCATTCCACAGATAGAGCCTACACATGTTGAGCCTCCTATAAACCCCACTGGTGGTCCACAGATAGAGCCTACACATGTTGAGCCTCCTATAAACCCCACTGGTGGTCCACAGATAGAGCCTACACATGTTGAGCCTCCTATAAACCCCACTGGTGGTCCACAGATAGAGCCTACACATGTTGAGCCTCCTATAAACCCTACTGGTGGTCAACAGATAGAGCCTACACATGTTGAACCTCCTATAAACCTCACTGGTGGTCAACAGATAAAGGTAACTACTCTGATACACATCATCTTTATATTGATAAGAGTCCAAAGCACAATACTTTTCTCATTAACCCCTGAAAAATAATGGACTCTTCTGTAAATCAATGACTTACATTTGTAGACTAGTCCATTGTGTCTTTAGGGGTGAATGGGTTAATCTGTCTCTTCATGACTTCATCACTGTTTATGGGAATGATGATTTCTTGCACAATTTGAAAAGATACCAAAATCTATCAAAGCACTGGATATATAATAATAGGTTACAGGATGCACTTGCTCTACACTTAATCCTTTCACCCCTACGTTTTTAGATGTTATTCTCTTTTCTATTGTTTAGACTAGTCTATTGTGGTCTGTAGGGATAAAAGGGTTCAGAAAATTCTTATGTCTGAGAGTGGTCTGCTCAGCCAATCAAATTGAAGGATTGGCCTGCTAAGCAAATCAGATTTCAGGATTTGCTGAAGTTGAGAAGTTAAGACGAATTCTCAGACTTCAGCAATTCCAGTTTTGAGCAAGTGGGCCCTGAACTCAAGGAACAATAGAAAATAATACAGAACAAATGTAAAGCTGCAAGGAATGGTTGCCATGACAACAAACAAGAACTCTAAGATGGTAAACCATGTCAGAATAGGTAAAGAATAAAAAAGAAACATGTCATAGAGATGGGATGTACTTTAATCTATCACTTGATCATCAGGGAAATCCGGAAGGGGAAAATAATTGAAGAATTTACAGAGGGATGGGATTCATCATTTCCTTTCCAAACACATACATTCAAACAATGACAAAAATAGAATGTCACGTGCCTCAAAATTGTGGAAAATAAACAGGTATGGTAAATGTACAAACATGTATTTTTCAGAGGTCAAAATAGCTTAAACACAAAAACAAATAAAAATGCATTGTTTTCCAATCTGCCCGCATATGAAAGCCCTCACAAGTTTTATAAACCATAAATACTGTTACACATGTTAACCTGCACTTACAGAAGAGGTTTTGTATGGCAGACTTTTTTTGGTTACATGTACCACACCCACACACACACAGTCACACAAACCCACAGTCATGCACACAGTCACACACACATATCCACAAAGGCACACACAGACACCCACACACATATATACACACACTCACAGACACACAAACATACATACTTCTAACAAGATAAATTGGCACATGTTTACAAACAGTTTTAACGTCCCGTGTCACAGTAGGTGTTCTTATTAAAGAACCCTCATTCCTCGATCACCATGAGAACTGAGCATAAGCCAAACTTGGAAGCCTTTCACCAGCATTGGTGACTTCTCAGTTTAAGTTAAAGATTCTAGAGTGGGACTTTAAGCAACAATACAACCAACCAACAAACAGTCTATATTAATCCAGGGACTACAGGTTGGTTTTCCAGCTAGAACGGTAAGGCATGGAATCAGGCTTTATCTGGTCATCCCTATTTTTGGAAAATAGACCATACCATATTGTTATGGTTTTTGACAGAACAAGGAAGTGCCAAGTTATCTTGTTAGTCCAGGCTTACCTCCCCTGGAACCAATTCTGATTTTGTGAGAGAGTTTGCCAATGAATTTGCAGATGATGGGAGGTATTTTCCAGGTTACACTGAACCAGTGTAACATGGTTCTCTTCTCCATCATTAACTCATTCACCCCTAAAGACACGTTTGGACTGTTCTAAATCATTGATTTACAGAAGAGTCCATTGTTTTTCAGGTGTTGATATGAGTTAAAAGTCAATGCTCATTCCCAAATTTAGCCAGGTTGTAAAAACAATGATCTGATGAGTTTAAAATTACATGTTCAACATCAAATTAGAAACACCTTATCAACTCATCAACCCCTGAAAAACAATGGACTTTTCTGTATATTGATATCTTAGACCAGTCCAAATGTGTCTTTGGGGGTGAATGGGTTAATAACTAAATGCTTATGATTTGGCATTTGTCTTCAGGGATCTGGAGAATGAACTATCTCTATTCTCTTGTTTTCCTGGCCAACATCCACCTCATCATCGTAAAACCACAGTCCGGAACCACTATGCTTTTTCCTGCCCATTTTTTCATGTCCCCTGAAATCATTCATAACTAATGAATATTTATAAGGAGTAGGTGTGTCCAATTTATCCAATCACAAAACCTGTGATCAACAAAGGAAGTTATAGCATAGTCTGTTGATCTATGGGATATGTTAAATGTATGATAAGTGTCAACACTTACAGCATCGACAAGCATTGTTTAAAAGCCTTGATCTGATTGGTTAACAAATGAGAGCATCAATTACTCTATTTCGCCATGGCTTCATGAATAATAAAGATATGCACAAATGATTTTGAACACATAAAACCAGGAACAGGCATAGCGATTCGAGGGCATGGTTTTACAACAATTTGTGTACCTACATCCTAGAACTTGTGTGCATAGTCAACATGAAAGGCAGATTGGAAAAACTGAAAATGCAATAAAGTTCAAAAGTTCAAAGTTCAAAATACAACTGGTCGAATTTAAACACCATGCCAGCATGATGGATCCCAATAAAACTTTTTACCAGGCTAACGTTGTCCATATTCCGCCGATGTGTTTTCATTTCAACTGTGTCATGGACCTGAGACGACGATCCTTTTGACTTCTCGAAATCTTTTTGATATTCAATCTAACACAGAAGATACAAATTTCAATACCAATTCTATTGCTGATGTAAATAACCCATAATTTCAGAAATGATGTACAAATGTACTGCAAAAATCAGCAATAAGTGAAAAACAACTTCTTTATCTTATTCATTCTCTTATATAATTTGTTATAGATTTTAAGAGAGAGAGAGAGAGAGAGAGACAGAGAGACAGACAGACAGACAAATACTAAGATAGAAAAATATATAACAAATATAATATTATGTATTATAGTTAAAGTCACATTTTGGGGATGTTATTGTTATTTCTTGGACATTATTGTAATTTTTGACATTTTCTTTAGATAACCACTCCAAACTGACTAAAATGAATAAAATATTGTAAAATTCAATAGAGTTATAACGGCATTTACTCTGGTGTATAAACATGCAAATTTCACTCTAAATATTGCAAAGTGCAACCACATGATCATCGACGTGTGAAGCTTGATTCAGAAGCAATATGGCAAGCAAAAACAGAAATGACCTAAAATTGTTGTGAGAAAAACCTTACGTGACAAGGAAAAACGCACAGGAAACAGCATAAAGCATGGAGAACTCTAAGGTCGGAGTTGAAATCTGACGAGAAATTGGCAACCATCATACTTGATCACTGGTAAATGTGTCAACGTCATTGACACTATCACACAGTCATCCACATTTTGATAATAACACAACTTTTGCAACAACAGTTGCTTGATTGCATCGAAACACTTTATTCTGATAGCCTGTATTGCATTTTTAGCTGATTGATATTAAAGAAGTGCATAATTAAGGGAGAAAAGTTACTTTCTACTTACGGATACGTTGTTGTCGGAACTTGTCATGTGAAGAGTATATTTTTATTTTCACACATTTTTCGCATCATTTTCATATTATTTTAAGAGTTTATACACATACAAATAGATCAATGTGCCGTGTGTTTCCCATGATTTATTAACTAATTAGTTGGAACAGGACTTAAAAAATATGATAAAAGTTTATGCGCATACATGTATGCATTAGAGTACAAAAAAGTTTATCTACGAACATTACTCCCCGGAATGCCTTCTTTTATTTTATTTTATTTATCTTTTAAACTAACTCTTTCATTTTTTTTCAATGAATTAACCGTACGATTACAAAATAACATGTACAGTAAAACCTGCTTTAGCGACCAACTGTGTATAAAGACCACCTGGTCCTAAAGACTGTTTCTTGCTGTCCGCAACAGTACCATCTATGTACAAATCAACCTCTGTATAAAGACCACCTCCCCATAAAGACTGGTTTTTGTTGTGTCCCTAAGGGGGTCTTTATATACAAGTTTCACTGTGTACATGTATGTTATCTTAAAAGTACAGAACAATGATACATTTACTATGGTAAAATCTCTTATTTTTATTAGCAATACACTAATGGTAAAATCTCTGTTTTTATTAGCAATACACCAATGGTAAAATCTCTGTTTTTATTAGCAATACACCAATGGTAAAATCTATTTTATTAGCAATACCTCTGTTTTTATTAGCAATACACCAATGGTAAAATCTCTGTTTTTATTAGCAATATACCAATGGTAAAATCTCTGTTTTTATTAGCAATACACCAATGGTAAAATCTCTTATTTTTATTAGCAATACACCAATGGTAAAATCTCTGTTTTTATTAGCAATACACCAATGGTAAAATATCTTATTTTTATTAGCAATACACCAATGGTAAAATCTCTGTTTTTATTTGCAATACACCAATGGTAAAATCTCTTATTTTTATTAGCAATACACCAATGGTAAAATCTGTTTTTATTAGCAATACACCAATGGTAAAATCTCTGTTTTTATTAGCAATACACCAATGGTAAAATCTCTGTTTTTATTAGCAATACACCAATGGTAAAATCTCTTATTTTTATTAGCAATACACTAATGGTAAAATCTCTTATTTTTATTAGCAATACACTAATGGTAAAATCTCTTATTTTTATTAGCAATACACTAATGGTAAAATCTCTTATTTTTATTAGCAATACACTAATGGTAAAATCTATTTTATTAGCAATACACCAATGGTAAAATCTCTGTTTTTATTAGCAATACACCAATGGTAAAATCTCTTTTATTTGCAATACACCAATGGTAAAATCTCTGTTTTTATTCGCAATACACCAATGGTAAAATCTCTGTTTTTAAAAAGCAATACACCAATGGTAAAATCTCTGTTTTTATTAGCAATACACCAATGGTAAAATCTGTTTTTATTAGCAATACACCAATGGTAAAATCTCTTATTTTTATTAGCAATACACTAATGGTAAAATCTCTTATTTTTATTAGCAATACACTAATGGTAAAATCTCTTATTTTCATTAGCAATACACTAATGGTAAAATCTATTTTATTAGCAATACACCAATGGTAAAATCTCTTATTTTTATTAGCAATACACTAATGGAAAAGTCTATTTTATTAGCAATACACCAATGGTAAAATCTCTATTTTTATTAGCAATACACCAATGGTAAAATCTCTATTTTTATTTGCAATACACTAATGGTAAAATCTATTTTATTTGCAATACACCAATGGTAAAATCTGTTTTTATTCGCAATACACCAAGACCATGCAATTAATTTTAAAGCTGATTGCGCCAGGTAAGTGGATTGGTAAAGCCAATAGCCAATCATTTGTACATATAAAGTCATTGAATGACAACTTTAGCCATGACAGAAAATACCCACATTAAAGTATAAAGAAGAGGAGGATGTTTAAGGGTAGGGTAAGTCCAAAAGACAACCACAAAATACCGCCCCAATCTGTAAAAAGCATCAACGCCAAAATTACAAAGAAATCTGATGTGAGGCCTCATGGCAAATATTATTTCTAAACTCGATGAAAATAAAACTTCCAATCAATTACAAAAACTTGGAATCAATTTCAAAAGAAATAATGTGATATCAAAACAATTCATGAAATTGATTTTTTTTTCATGAAATACAACTTTGATGACATCACTTGCAGCCATCTGACTTACTCCATGCTTCCCTTTTGTAGATCATAAGAAATGCCTTTTCATATTTATGTCAACCTGGAAATGACTAAAGCCTGTCTCCATGCTATTATGTCCATAAAGCCACTGTTCAAACAGTCGGAGACAGAGACAAAGACAGACAAAAGGAGAAAGAGAGACAAGAATGACTTAAGCCTGTCTCCATGCTATTATGTCCATAAAGCCACTGTTCAAACATTCTGAGACAGAGACAAAGACAAACAAAAGGAGAAAGAGAGACAAGAATGAGTCTTGAATGACATCATACATGTATGGTTCTATCATATTCAAAAAGTACCTGTTCATATAATCGGAGTGAGACAAAGACAAATAATCAGAGACAGAGAGACAACCAATGAGAGAGACAGACAATGAGATAGAGAAACAAACAATGAGACAGAAAAATTGACAAAGACAGAGAGGGAGAGAGGGAGGGGAAGAGGGTGAGATAGAAAAAGAGAAAAACAAGGAGCTCAACAGATACATGTACAAAGAGAGACAAAGAGAAAGAGATATAGACAGACAGACAGGACAGAGACAGAGTGACATAGATAATGAGAGAGAGAAGATAATGTGAGAGAAAAGACAATATGAGAGAGAGAGAAGGGCAAACAGGGACACAGAAAGACAAGAGACAGAAATGACACCATATGGTTCTTTAATTAAAGATAAAACACCACAGTTTATACAAATACAATCAGAAGACAGACAAAAAGAGACCAAGAGAAAATCAGAGAGAGAGAGAGAGAGAGAGAGAGAGAGAGAGAGAGAGAGAGAGAGAGAGAGAGAGAGAGATGATGATGATGATGATGTCCATAAAACCACTGGTCAAACAATCAGACTTATTACAGCATCCCAAATTATCAGGGTCTGTTAAACACTCTTTTACATGTTCTATGTTTGTCTTTTTACAGTCTTTTAGGAACACTTATGGACTCTACTGGTATACGGAAATGACCTTTCCTTAGACAGCAATCTTCTTTTGGGGATGTCATCTGTATGGTCCGAATTCCAAGATTTGGTAAGGGTGTTGCACAAGTCCCCAGTACTAGCATAAACTGTCTTCAACATAACATGAACCCATCTGAGTATCTGCTTTGGGAGTTCCAAGTTGAATATTAATTCTACCTCTGTATATATCTTTATCCACATTTTCCTGCCATGACTTTCGCTTAAAGGTAGTGGGAATTTGATATAAGACAAAAGACATGTATAAATAAATCACATGCAAATAGTCTACTGATCCACTGGTTAACACATGGCACCCAGAGACAGGTGTACATAGGTATCTCCTTTACAGGAGAGTTCCAAATACGATGAATCTGAATTTTCTGCACCCTAACACAGATTCAGTTTGACCCAAGCTATTCTGTAGCACTTGCATGTGTGGTTTAGCAGAATCCCATAGTGATCTTGGTTAAACCAGTACCTCAAGGAGACATCTCATACCCGACTTATCTTTTCAAATGACAAAACCAATTAGCTATGGCAAAATCAGACCACACTGTGTTAAACAGTGGCACCGGACAAGAGACCAATTATTTGAATAATATTGTTAAATTGGAATATGTGTTGTTTAAAATTTCAAAAGATTTATATTCATTTCAACTCTCATGTAAATAAATATAGAAAATGGAAAAATGCAAAAGAAATGCTAGATATGCCAAAGTTTGAGTTGAAAGATGTTCCAAGGCTCGAAATTAAGCACTGGTGTCTGGTGTGCTGACTGGTAAAGGACGGGTCATTAGATTTCTCATCTGTTTAAATAACTGGCTCTAGAGTTCAGTAAAAGAAATTAAGATACATTGTTAGTGCTCGTTTTAATTATTGTTGCACATTTGTCAATCTTACATGATAACCTTACCGCGAAATTGTGAACTTTGTCGTCATAACAACAAACTTTGTTGAAGGCATACAAATCGCATGATGTATTAACTTCTTGCTACATCAATGACATCACTAAAAATAATGACAGGTATGGGGTGCGGTAGACACCAAAAACACAGGGTGTGACGAAATCTGGGGAAGCCATATCATTTTAAAACTTTTAAAGCAATTGTATTCACAGGCAATGAAAAAAGCAATGTCATAAAAAGGCATGGAGAGGCCAAGGTCAAAGAGCTCAAATACGAATGACGTTAAAATATGGGTATAGCCCATTCTGTAGTGTATCCGCAGCCTGGATAACAGATAAAACATTGGAACAGGACATAAAAGCCAATTGGTTTGAACTGATCTACCCCTAAAAATAATGGACTATTGTTATAATCAATGACATAGGTGAATCCAAATTTTTCTTTTGAGGTAAATCAGTTAAATCGACCAATTTTAAGCCAGTCTTACATCAGCCAAGAAATGAAAAATAAGTAACAAATACTTATTTTTTTTCCTCTGGTTACCAATAAAAAATGATTTGCAAGAAAATAAAAAGCTTTTCATAAACATTTTTATTACCAAGCTAACGTTCTTGGTAGTTTTCAAATGTGACTGAATTTCAGGAGTGTCTGGAACCTGCGTGTATTTGAACTTTGATCCCTCAAATTCTCGGCGGTATTCGATCTACATGTATCATGAAACATAAAAAAAGCAACCAAA
Organism: Atrina japonica; assembly: GCA_030159075.1. NCBI lineage: Eukaryota > Metazoa > Mollusca > Bivalvia > Pterioida > Pinnidae > Atrina > Atrina japonica. Next base: position 66,436 of record BROG01001130.1, read on the forward strand.
CATACTGTCTGTGGGTTCAAACGAAGATTGACGCACAACATATGGATGAAGTATGCTCAAAATTGAATTATAAATAATTTAAGTAATTACGAAAAATAATCAACATGAAAAATTATAAAAATTATAAGGCACTAAGACAAGGTAACAACATTAATTTTCAATCTGTTTTTTTTCTTATTGGGGGGGAGGGGTTGATTTTCCTTCATCCAGAACTCTGAACATGACATTTGACAAAGTTTACTAACAATATGTAAAGATCTTTGAATTTGACATTTAGATAACAATGAAATGTTCAAATCTATTCTAATATTTTTTGGTTTTTTTTTTTTAATCTCAACACCTACTGAACTATTAATATAAGTGTATTTCTATACTAAAATTAAAACCTGACAAAAAAATCATTTTTTTTTACGATTAGGTTTAAAGTTTCAAGTGGACCTTCACTTCATAAAAACTGCCATCTAGTTGTAGACTGCCAGGGAAAGGGTTCTAGGTTCGATTCACAGTAGTGGATCATACCCAAAACATAAAAAAGGGTAGTGACTGGTTCTTTGACTAATGTTCATCAAAAGAGATGAAAGTCTGAGTTCAATTGTACGAGACTTAAAATGGAGGTGCCATGTCGTTTAGGCGTGGAACGTGGAAGAACCCTCAATGCATTGGCATCAGTCCATAGCACATGTCAAAATTTGTTGCAATTCACTTAAAGCTGATGCCATCTCAATACTAGTAAAAAAAACTTGGTGGAAAAACAGCAATAATACATAAACTTCATTAAAACAAGTATCATCTTTCTACCTTCATCGAGACTGGGCGTGGCATCTTTTGGTAATGCATAAACAATTATCTAACCTAAAAGAAGTTTATTTTTATCAAAAGGCTAAATTTAAAATGACCAGCAAAATTTTTATTTTTTTAATATGATACATTGACCTATGACCTTTTGATCCTTATAATAAGAAACACATGTTTAGGGACCATCAGATCAAGTACATGTACATGTACAATGTATGGTTGTATTACAATTACGGAATCAAAATTTTCGCCTTCCAGAAATGACCATTTTTGATTGGCCACTGTTAACTTGATTCAGAAGTGAGTGTGGAAGCACCTGCTTCTCTTATAATCATTTGTTCCTAGCAACAGTCACAGATTTCTCAGAACAAGCAAAAAACAAAATTAAGTACATGTACACTTACATTGTACAAAGATCCAAAAGGAAAAGGAAAATAATAATAATAATAATAATAATAATAATAATAATAATAATAATAATAATGATAATAATAATAATAATAAAAATAATAACAATAACAAAAATGATAATAAAATAATGATAAAGAAAACAAAAGTAGCAAAGAAAAAGAAGTAACAACATCAAAGGGACAAAACAAGGGTAAAAAATTACCAGACTGAGATTTTTGGTATTTTTCAGATGTGTTTGGATTTCTGGTGTGTCTGCGATCTGTGTATATTTGGCCTTGGATTCTTCAAAATTCTTATGATATTGTATCTGTACCAAATATAGTAACATCATACCAATAATGTTCTTAAACAACTGTATCTGTAGACTTTGCCAAATATTGTAACATGATACACAATAACCTTCTTATATCACTGTATGTGTACCAAATATAGTAACATGATACACGATAATGCTCTTATACCAATGTATGTGTATCAGATATAACGATATCATATACGATAACATTGTTATACCACAGTATCTGTATCAGATATAGCGATACCATATACGATAACATTGTTATACCACAGTATCTGTATCAGATATAACGATATCATATACGATAACATTGTTATACCACAGTATCTGTATCAGATATAATGATATCATATACGATAACATTATTATACCACAGTATCTATCAGATATAGCAATATCATATACGATAACATTGTTATACCACAGTATCTGTACCAGATATAGCAATATCATATACGATAACATTGTTATACCACAGTATCTGTATTAGGTATAGCAATATCATATACGATAACATTGTTATACCACAGTATCTGTATCAGATATGGCAATATCATATACGATAACATTGTTATACCACAGTATCTGTATCAGATATGGCAATATCATATACGATAACATTGTTATACCACAGTATCTGTATCAGGTATAGCAATATCATATACGATAACATTGTTATACCACAGTATCTGTATCAGATATAGCAATACCATATACGATAACATTGTTATACCACAGTATCTGTATCAGATATAGCAATACCATATACGATAACATTGTTATACCACAGTATCTGTATCAGATATAGCAATATCATATACGATAACATTGTTATACCACAGTATCTGTATCAGATATAGCAATATCATATACGATAACATTGTTATACCACAGTACCTGTATCAGATATAGCAATATCATATACGATAACATTGTTATACCACAGTATCTGTATAAGATAAAGCAATATCATATACGATAACATTGTTATACCACAGTATCTGTATCAGATATAGCAATATCATATACGATAACATTGTTATACCACAGTATCTGTATCAGATATAGAAATATCATATACGATAACATTGTTATACCACAGTATCTGTATCAGATATGGCAATATCATATACGATAACATTGTTATACCACAGTATCTGTATCAGATATGGCAATATCATATACGATAACATTGTTATACCACAGTATCTGTATCAGATATAAAAATATCATATACGATAACATTGTTATACCACAGTATCTGTATCAGATATAAAAATATCATACATAATTTAATTCTCACGACACTGTATCTGTTCTGATGTTAGCAACATTATACATAATATATAATATAATATGTAATATATATGATTAAAATTCTTACCATACCATATCTGTACCAAATAAAGTAAAAGTCTATGCGATAAAATTCTTACATACTATATATATATATATATATATATATATATATATATATATATATATATATATATATATATAGATAGATATATAGATATATAGATATATACATGTATATAGATAGATATATAGATATATATATATATATATATATATATATATATATATATATGTGTGTGTGTGTACCAAATATTATTACATTGTATACAACAAAATTCTTACCAAACTGTATCTGTACCAAATATAGAAAATTCTAAACGATAAAATTCTTATGATAAAATTACAATATCAAGAATATGTTTGTGATTAGTTACCATGGTTACCAATGAGCTTTTGTTGTTAGAAGGCAAGACACACACAACTGAAAACAAGTCAGCATTTAGACAACTTGAATGTCAAGACAACTTGAAGGTCAATACAACATGAAGTTCGAGACAACTTGACGGTCAAGACGACATGAAGGTCAAGACAACATGAAAGTCAAGACAATAGCATAGATCTACATATACATGTATTTTAAAGTTTTGCCCCATCCTTGAGGGTAAAGAGGAGCAGGGGACACACATTCACAGACTTTGGTTTTTTTTTCCCCTAACCTACATTTGTAACACTATACTGGCTACAGATGTTATATTCCCTTGAAATATAAGGAAAAAATGATCCAGTAATTTATTAAAAGAAGATGAAAATGGTCAAACCATTGCATTCATCGCTATGACATAGTGAAATATCATCTGAATCATGGTAGAAAAATCCATATAACCTGATGGGGAGGAGTCTTGAAACACAGTAAGGAATAAAACAGTTTTCCTGCGCAGCTTGTCATAACTGTAAAGTGAAGATAGTCCACCATATGATACAGAAATTAAAATCACCAACATTCATCAACATAAATTAAAAATCAATGACGGGTAGGCAGCTTATTTTGTGGCATAAAACAAGGAATAAAAACATAGATTGTATGCAGTATGATGTATACCTTTTTTTTAAAAAATTGAAAACTCCTTTTAAAATGACATCAATACATGTCCGAAGTCAGTAATTGACATGTAGACCAGGGATTAATATCAACAACATGTGGGTCTTGTAAAAAGCTGCTTTTCCAATGTAAAATCTGCTGTACTTCCCTCATTCTAAACAAAAATTCCCCAATTACATGTATGTTCACCATATAGCTCATTTATGATATACAGACAAACTAGGAAAAAATTTCAACTTAAAAGTACTGGTCAACTAATAGTCCATGTTTTTTGTATCTATATGGTCATCAGTAAAATGACCAGTAACTTTTTATTTTACCAGATTCAGCCCACTGCCACTGCAACATAAAATTCCGAACTGAAAGGTATAGGACCCTGTCCCAAAAAGGGTCTAATAACCCCTGTGATAATGAAAGAAATACTCTGCCCTGTCGAGTAACGTGAATCAGAATTTCTAATTCACTCTGTTTGCTTTGCATTAATGCTGTTATTTCATTGGTCGATAAAGCTGAAAACTTGCAGGAGTTTCACGATTCACTGCTACCTAGTTTTTATATATGACGTCACAAAAAGATCTACTGACCAACTTCATTGCACTCGCTGAACTGTACTATTTACATACAACGTATTTTGTAATACAAAACATACTGAAACATTTTTTCAACTGTCTAGAGTTTCTTGTTTAAAGTTGAAAACATAAAAAACACATCGTATCACTAAATCAGCATCGAAATAAGCAAATCAATATGATAAAAACAGAACTATTTTTTAGTGCATCAGTATACTGGACAAACATCACAAAGTAATTCGGTCAAAGAAATAGGTACACAAAATGTAGGAGTCAGCATATGTTAACAATTTAATGGTGTATTTGTCATTAAAATTTAAAATGCATTAGAATTGGGTTACCATGTGACTGTTTACAAAAACTGACAGGGTATCAGCGATTCTGCTGTCGGAAATATCTGACGCCTCATAGTGAAACTTCAATTCTGACAGGGGAATCACCAATACCCTGTCAGCTTTTGTAAAATGATGGTAACCCTTAAATATCGCTAGCTCCATGATATACCATAGAACATGAATAAGATTTCAGCTACTCTGAAAGATCAACTTAAATTTAGCACCATAACTTTCAACAAATTTGATTTGCTCTGATTTGCATAATGTTTATGAAACACAGAAATAATTGCAGCAGATAATCTGTGTCACATTATCAAGCATCATTCTGACCTTGATCAACATGTATAAGGTGACAAACACTGAAGACAGGTTATTGATATAAATCAACAAACGTTTACATGACTCTGATTTTTATGACTACCTGTAAGAGTAACTGTTAACATTATTTTCCTTTCATTTATTGAAATACACACGTGCTACATAACATATTTTTCAGCTGAATATGTTGTGTTAATTTTAGCATATTGAATTGAAATATTTACTTCATTACAGATGTACACACATACACACATTTATACACACATTTACACACATGCATACATTTACACACACACATACATTTACACAAACACCTACTTACACATGCATAAACACTTACATGCACATATACATGTACATTTACACACATACATTTACACATAAACACCCACAATGTACACATACTTACACATACAGTTTACACATGCATGTACACACATACATATAAATACAATGTACACATACACTTATACACACATACACACACTTGCAAACACCTACATGTACTTACACATAAATACACATACTCACATACAAACACCTACATACACACACACCTATACCTACACACACACACATATACACACACCTACACCTACACACACACACCTACACCTACACACACACACCTACACACACACACCTACACCTACACACACATACACCTACACACACACACACACACACACACACACACACACACACACACACACACACACACACACACACACACACACACACACACACACACACACACACACACACACACACACACACACACACACACACACACACACACACACACACACACACACACACACACACACACACACACACACACACACACACACACACACACACACACACACACACACACACACACACACACACACACACACACACAACACACACACACACACACACACACACACACACACACACACACACACACACACACACACACACACACACACACACACACACACACACACACACACACACACACACACACACACACACACACACACACACACACACACACACACACACACACACACACACACACACACACACACACACACACACACACACACACACACACACACACACACACACACACACACACACACACACACACACACACACACACACACACACACATGGATACATTGTATATATATTTCCGAATAAAGAATCATAGATATACTGGAATAAATACATACATAAAATACAAGAAAAAAAAGAAGTAAAAAGCACAGGAAAGCACGGGTTTATCAGACACTCGTCAGTTTAATGTCAAACATTCGCTAGTTATTCTGTTATTTCTACAAATAAAGCCAGATTTTTGTTAAACACAGCAATTTTTCTCAACCACATGAAAACATAAACAGAGTGACCTATTGCAATTGGGTTCCACTTATCAAAGAAAGAAGCCTGAACTAATACTTCATACATGTACAACATTCCAAGTTTTCTAGGCGGACTATCGTAGAACATTCCATCACACTTACATGAGGAAGGTACAGCTATATTTTTACGCTGGCATCCATAAGGGCAAGGAGCCAACTGGTCGTTTCACCACCAGTCTCCACCTTTTGTACAGAAATCCGAGCAGGTCACCGGAACTTATGTTATTTACAGAAGATTTTAATTTGTTATTAATCTATTTTAAGGGGGAAAAAGATGCCCTGGGTTTATGCAAAAAAAAATTATCATCAGAATGAATAATATGGCACATTTGTGGGTACATACAGACATGTATGCAAGAGTTATGCCCCTTTCCTGGATTTTTTTTTTTTTTCATGAACTATCCTATACATTATACAAAACCGTCATTTATTTACAAAAATAATATTTTTCTAGCTAACTTGGTAAAAAAAATTTTCTAAAGCCATGATAACAATGTGTTTATGCTTTTATTGGAGAAACAAACATCATTATCTAAACAATAATATAATACTGAAAAACATTCTACTTAATGTAAAAAAAAAGAAATGTAAATGCATAAATTAAAACATTATTAATTATAAAAGCACAAACTTAATATTTTTTAGTACATCTCCACTTACGCTTGTTGCCGATCAGGCCAATGTACAATGTACAGGCACTTAATGACAGTTCAATTTTCTTATTTGACATTTATCAGCAGTCAAAAAATCGGTTGAATTATTAGTTTCTAGATTTAATGTGCAGGTAAAAAAAATATATTCACAAATTTAGGGTACAAAAGTGGGAAGAATAGGACAACAAATATACATGTAATAATCCAAAGAATACGGCATCCTTAATGTTTTGCAGAAATAATTTAATAATTCCATTGTTTTTATACATGATAGTTTTATACATATCCCTTCCTGAATTCAAGTGTTCTGTTTAAAGGGAGGCAATCCAACTAACTTTTCTTGGTATCTAATTTTCTATACAATGTGCATATCTTAATTTAAACCCTTGGACCCCTAAATAGGCAAATGGACTGCTCTTTTCCTTTATTCTAGTTTAGTCTATTACAGATTAAAGTGTTGAGTTAAATACAAAGACAAGAAAGTCAATACAGAACATTCCAAACATTAACAATAAAGGGAGATTACTCCAACACAACAACTAGACATCATTAATTTACTTATTTCTTTTACACTTGCGTGCCAAAAATTCAATAAGGCAATACCAGGCTGCTATTTTTGGTATTCAGTTGATGACGTATCATGTCCGGTGTGTCAACGACTTGGATATAAGAACCTTTGGCTTTCTCAAAATCACTATGGTATTGAACCTGTCACAGCAAGGATCAGAAAGTTAATAAGAAACGAAACAAATGAAAACAGAATTCAGAGTTAATAGCTAAAATAAAATATAAAAAGCATAGTGCATAAATAGCTTATAATTCCTTCAAACAGCTGTTGTTGTTATTTTTTTTTTTTTTTCATTTAGCTTATTTCGAAGTTCATATGATGGACAAAATATACATGTATATGTTTACAACCTCTTTATAATTGAATATGACCTTTAACCCTCAAGTAAATGTAACTCGATTTAATTGAGATGTTAGTCCCAATTAACTCATCAACCCCTGAAAAAAAATGGACTCTGCTGTAAATCAATGACACAGACCAGTCCAAGTGTGTCTTTAGGGGTGAATGAGTTAAAGATGCTCTTTCACAAAATGAGACCACAAAATGAGACCACAAAATAACACCGAAGCAATCGTTCAGGTGACGTGGAGGTTATGACAAATGCAAATCCCATACCCTCCTTTTCGTTCTCGATGAATTTCATTTAAAAGTCTTTATTGCTATCCTAACCTGTCCACAGGTAACGGTCATTACTTTTAGCATGACCTGTAAATGGGTTACGGTGATTTCTGTTATTCTGTGGCCTGTGTGTGGGGTCAAAATTTTGTTGGCCTAATTCATGACCATTAACCCCTATAGCCACATCTGGACAGGTAAATTCCATTGTTAGAATGTAGGAATGTAATAATTTAGAATCTAAATTTCAAAATTATTTTAAATGTACATTCTACCTGTTCACCCCTGAATTTTGACAATAGACTTTACAGGTTCTGATCAGGGTGAGTCTAAATGTGACCACAGGGGTTGTTGAGTCGATTTTGATTTTTGTAATTACCAGATGATTTGAATATTGCTAAATCAATGGTTAGCACATGTGTAAATCAACATGCAATGGATTCTCTTTTTTTTTCAATGCATTTTCCCAAAAATAATCTATAGACCATTTAGCAATAACTGCGGTCCTGTGACTTTGGTAGTCTTCCGGTTGACAAAATGATACAGATTCCAGGAAAATGATGATAAGAAACAAATGGTTACTATAACGACTTCTATGTTTTTGCGGGTATCTCTATCATTTTGCCAACCGGAAGACTACCAAAGTCACAGGACCGCGGTTACGGCTTAGGGGTCTATTTTTCAGTATGGTCGCAGTCTGTACAACTTAGTTTTTTTTTTTTCATCAAATTGGGGAAAAAACACATGTATTTTGTATTGGAAATAGGGTTGTATTTTATCCCTGTGCAGGCTGTGGAGACTACAGAAAAAAGTTGATAATGGCGATAGGTCCTGCGAATAAAAAATGAGTGCAGATGAAGTATCCATTTTTTAAAAATTTTACTCAAATTTATCCCTAAATTAATTCCCCAAGAAAGGCTAGCCACATCCTATCACTTGCAAACTTGAAGTGGCTTCCACTTGGAATGGACTGCCAAATTTGATTGAAATCTTAGTTTTTAGCAACAGGTGAGCTAATACATAAAAAAAAATTGGGAAATTCTATAGAATTTTACATAATTCTGTGAAAGAGCACTTGATTCTATTTATTAAAACTTATAAATATTTATAAAACAACAAGAGTGATAAAACCAAACTTTCAGAAAAGCTCATCAAATAAGATAAACACAGAAAATGTATCAAAATAATAAAAACATAAAACGCATTGAGTTAACCACACTTTGAGTTAATCTGAGTAATAGTTTCAAACAAATGCTAAAAATATTTCAATATTTACAAATGAAAAAGTAAATGCTTGCGCATACATCATAACCCGTCAAAAAGGCAGTGAAGCTTCTTGTCAGGTTCAAAAAGTGGTACACTGGGAGTAGAGTTACTTCCCTTGCCTCCTCAGATAAGAAGTTTACCATGTTAACTCATTGCCACCTGTAGTCACATTTGGACTCATCCATTTCAAAGAATGGTAGAGTCCAGTCAGAATTTGGGGGTGTATAATTTAGAATCAAAATATCAAAATGATTTTACATTTCATATTAACATGTTTACCCCTAAATTATGACAACAGACTTTACAATTACTGAATTGGGAGAGTCTAAATGTGACCACAGGGGTTGATGCGTTAATGCTAATGCAAGAATACAAATTGATACAATATGATACATGTACATGTATACCAGTAACTAAAGCCGAAATTTGTTAAAAGTAAACTATTTATAGTCCCACACCTCTAGTAAATATTACCAAATGGTTGTGGTGTTCAAATTACTCGGACTCCCGAGATCTCTGGATCTTTGATATAGAGCAACAAATTTGTACTGAATATAATTGAAATTTGATTAAAAAAATTTTTTTATACATACTTTACTGTCACCAAATGCTGGTGAAGGGCTTCAAATTTTGGCCTATGCTTGGCATTTACGACTATTGAGCAGTGAGGTTTTTTTAACGTGCCGACACCAACTGCAACACGGGACCTCAAGTTTTACTGTCTCATCTAAAGGACAGGAAACCAACCTGCCACCGGCTGGACTCGACCTCACGATCAAGAGTCGAGCGCTACCGACTGAGCCAGGCTGGCTCACCTCTAGATCGTGAAAATGAAATTATCCCATAAAGAGGTGTAATGATAATGAACTTGTGTATTGCGAAAATAAAATAAAGTCACGCAAATATTTCAGGATTTACGGTATCACACGTACAACTATGAATAATCTTTAATTTGTGTACCCCAATGTGAACCTCACATCGTTTTCACAAACATATAATTCCTTTATGCTGATAAATGAGGAAAGTGGTCACACACATGCCAATTATTCTGTGTTAACAGTAAAATCAAAATGATTAATTTCAATTTGACTAGGAGTCAATTGTTGCACTTTGAAGGTGTATCTGTATCCCACAAATGTAATTTAAGTCACTTTGTGGTAATTCGTCTGAAAACTTTGAAGTTTCTGATAAGAAAAAAAACACAGAAAATCTAGAAAAACTGAAATAGCATAACGATTTTAGGATCCATTAACCACATGTACAGTTGTAGCACAAAAAATCTTAACCCATTCACCCCTAACGACACATTTGGACTGGTCCAAGTTATTGATTTATAGAAGAGTCCATTGCTTTTTCAGGGGTTGATGGGTTAAGCGGTACTGAAAAATCTTAATTACTTAGTAGTACTAAAGAACTAAATTTACAAATTTTAATTTCAAAATTGTTCTTAAATCTTCAACTCCTGTGTCTTGACAGGCCTTCTCCAGTCAATTTTGGGACACAATTGGGAATTTAAACAGGAATTTGTGTCAAATTGGAAAAGAAATTGTTTGTGCACATAGAAATCTAAATGACATGGAATCTGTTATTAATGTATGTGCATATCCCCTTATATTACTTTATTTTTCACTACCGACGTTGTCTCACACTAAATAAGGAATCTTTTTTATCAAATTGGGAAAAACCCACTGGGAATGGTTCTGAATTTCAAAGAATGGTAAAGTACTCTGTCAAATTAGAAATGGATGGTTTAGAATTCAAATTTTAAAATAATTTTATAAGCAATATCTACAGGTACTTGTTCACTCCTGAATTAGAGAAGTAGACCATACTATTTTTTGATTTGGATTAGTCTAAATGCGACCACAGGGGTGATGAGTAATTAAGAGTTATTGAGTACATATAATTCTTAGAGAAGATGTGAATACAACCATGAAATACAACGCGACCTCTCTATTAAAGGGACATAAACAATGTTGACCCCAAAAACATTATTTCAATTTCTTTCTACTTTTACTACTCGTACTTGACACACACTATCAAACAAGACCTCCATGTATCCACAGGCATAAACAAAATCTTACATTCCTACATATTTTGTGGGAAAAAGTCGGGTCCAGTGTGGATGCATATACACATAGTAAAGTTGGATTAATCAATTGCAAATGAAAAAGTACCAAATCTGGGCTTCTCAAGCAATTTTCATAAAATAAATAGAAATTTAAGAATTTGTATGTCTGTGTACATGTTTCTTTTTTTGTCAACATGCATGTGTATCCATCTACATGTAAGTAGTAAAAAGAGAAAGAAAATCTTTTCCAAAAAACAGAAAACAAAAAAAACCCAGAGCTAATGACCCTTTAAAACCAATACTGATAGATAGAGGAACTCAAAGCCAGTATTAGTGAGGTGGACTCTAAGGTGAGATTTTGTTTTATTTTTTTTTTAATTTATCTGCGACTTAACAAAGTTTACACACACACTTACATACTTGTACTTCACTGGTTCATATTCACACTTCCAAAATATAATACCACATTACTATGTGTATAGGAACAAACCAAAATGATACCGTAGTGAGATAACACTATATATATATATATATAAACTAGACTGCTGAAGTGACCCCCTGAATATATACTCTCCCTGTCCTAAGTGACTGTATCTAAAGTGTTCCAACAGTATTTCCTATATATTAACGGTTCTGTAAAAAGTGACTCCCTGCATATCAAGTCTCCCTGTCTCTTGGGACTGTATCTAAGGTGACCCAACAGTATTTCCTATATATTAATGGTTCTGTAAAAAGTGAACCCCTGCATATCAAGTCTCCCTGTTTTATGTGACTGTATCTAAGGTGACCCAGCAGTAAACCCTATATAACTGGTCTGTATTAAGTGATTCCCTGTATATATAAACTCCCTAACTAATGTAACTGTATTTAAGGTGGCCCAACAGTATTTCCTGTATATTAACTGGTCTGTATTAAGTGACTCCCTGTCTTCTGTGACTGTATTTAAGGTGGCCCAACAGTATTTCCTATATATTAACTGGTCTGTATTCAGTAACTCCCTGTTTTATGTGACTGTATTTAAGGTGGCCCAACAGTATTTCCTATATATTAACTGGTCTGTATTCAGTAACTCCCTGTCTTAAGTGACTGTATTTAAGGTGGCCCAACAGTATTTCCTATATATTAACTGGTCTGTATTAAGTAACTCCCTGTCTTAAGTGACTGTATTTAAGGTGGCCCAACAGTATTTCCTATATATTAACTGGTCTGTATTAAGTAACTCCCTGTCTTATGTGACTGTATTTAAGGTGGCCCAACAGTATTTCCTATATATTAACTGGTCTGTATTAAGTGACTCCCTGTCTTATGTGACTGTATTTAAGGTGGTCCAACAGTATTTCCTATATATTAACTGGTCTGTATTCAGTAACTCCCTGTCTTAAGTGACTGTATTTAAGGTGGTCCAACAGTATTTCCTATATATTAACTGGTCTGTATTCAGTAACTCCCTGTCTTAAGTGACTGTATTTAAGGTGGTCCAACAGTATTTCCTATATATTAACTGGTCTGTATTCAGTAACTCCCTGTCTTAAGTGACTGTATTTAAGGTGGTCCAACAGTATTTCCTATATATTAACTGGTCTGTATTCAGTAACTCCCTGTCTTAAGTGACTGTATTTAAGGTGGTCCAACAGTATTTCCTATATATTAACTGGTCTGTATTAAGTGATTCCCTGTATACAAAGACTCCCTGTTTTATGTGACTGTATTTAAGGTGGCCCAAAAGTATTTCCTATATATTAACTGGTCTGTATTAAGCGATTCCCTGTCCTAAGTGACTGTATTTAAGGTGGCCCAACAGTATATCTTGAATATTAACTGGTCTTTATTAAGTGATCCCTGTATATAAATTATAAAGACTCCTTGTCTTATGTGACCCAAAAGTATTTCCTATACATATGAATGTATCTAAGGTGAAGGTACCAACAGCACATTAACAACTGAATATTAACTAGTCTGAACTAAATGACCCCCTGGGTTATGTGACCAAAACCTGCAAGTCCCTTTGACAGTCACTTAAGAAGTCTCTACTGTACATTTAAAAAGGGTCAAAGATCACTGCTTTTATTTTTCAGCATTATCATTCTCAAACTTAATCATTTTATTATTACTTTTGACACTTTGTATCATTTCCTGTGTTTAAACTGAACCCTTTCATCCCTTTATCATATAAATGGTATGCTCTATTCTATTGTTTTAGACCAGTCTATTATTGTCTGTAGTGTTGACAGGGTTAAAATGATTCTACTAGTACAATGAAACAGTTCTTCAGCCAGATCTCTGGGCAATGGTGGGCATACACCAAAGGTCAAGACCTGACCATGACCTTTCTATACATAATTCCTATCCTTCTCATTTTCCCGTAATTACCTGAAATCCTCTACACCACCTAATGGTGGTTCCATTAATGTGATAGTATTTTCCTTATCCTTGATGGATCAGCTGTGGTTCCAACGAATGACTTCAATGTACAGTATTAATAGTAAACACCTTACTGTGGTGGTTCCAAAATCAGCTTGTTCACCTGTAATCTTCTACACCACACAGTGGTTGTTCTAAAAATATCACCTTCCGTGTACACCTGTATTCTGTTTCATTTTGTAACAGTGGTTCAACGGTTACCTAACAAAATGGTGGCCCCCACCAACTGATCAATTATAAGACAGATCTTAAGCCCTGAGTGGTTACCTCACATAATTAATGGTGGTTCCCCAACCAATCACAGAATTGAATCTAACCTGTGAGAGTGCTAGAATTCCAAAAATACAAACAATTTTACATTAAATTTCTTATTCAATAAAAGCATGTGATGGGATATCCTATACATATAAACATAAAGTGGTGCTATACTTACATTACTCTGTATTTTAGTATTCTCCGCAATCCTTCGCATCTCAGGCGTTTCGGCCACTGCTGTATGTTTCGTGGTTGGGTAATGTCTAAAACAAAACAAAAACCGAAACTTTTAGATGTTTTGGAGAAATACACCGACACCGAGAGCTTAGGACATTTATGAAGATTTTTGCGAAGTTCTGTAAAACTCTTGCAATTTTTGCCGAATATTTACCACAATCAATCTTGTGGGAGATCTCATCTATATGAAGCAACATGCATGTACATGTACTACAGAGGAACCTCACTATTAAGACCACCTGACTCAAAGTGGTCTGATTAGTGGTGTAACAGTGGAATCTAGCTATTAAGACCACCTAACTGACTGACTCAGATTGGTCTGATTAGTGAGGTGTTACAGTGGAACCTAGCTATTAAGACCACCTAACTGACTGACTCAAAGTGGTCTGATTAGTGGTGTTACAGTGGAACCTAGCTATTAAGACCACCTAACTGACTGACTCAAAGTGGTCTGATTAGTGGTGTTACAGTGGAACCTAGCTATTAAGACCACCTAACTGACTGACTCAAAGTGGTCTGATTAGTGAGGTGTTTACAGTGGAACCTAGCTATTAAGACCACCTAACTGACTGACTCAAAGTGGCCTGATTAGTGAGGTGTTACAGTGGAACCTAGCTATTAAGACCACCTAACTGACTGACTCAAAGTGGTCTGATTAGTGAGGTGTTACAGTGGAACCTAGCTATTAAGACCACCTAACTGACTGACTCAAAGTGGCCTGATTAGTGAGGTGTTACAGTGGAACCTAGCTATTAAGACCACCTAACTGACTGACTCAAAGTGGTCTGATTAGTGAGGTGTTACAGTGGAACCTAGCTACTAAGACCACCTAACTGACTGACTCAAAGTGGTCTGATTAGTGAGGTGTTACAGTGGAACCTAGCTACTAAGACCACCTAACTGACTGACTCAAAGTGGTCTGATTAGTGAGGTGTTACAGTGGAACCTAGCTACTAAGACCACCTAACTGACTGACTCAAAGTGGTCTGATTAGTGAGGTGTTACAGTGGAACCTAGCTACTAAGACCACCTAACTGACTGACTCAAAGTGGTCTGATTAGTGGTGTTACAGTGGAACCTAGCTATTAAGACCACCTAACTGACTGACTCGGTGGTCTGATTAGTGAGATGTTACAGTGGGACCTTGCTATTAAGACCACCTAACTGACTGACTCAAAGTGGTCTGACTGGTGAGGTGTTACAGTGGAACCTCACTATTAAGACCACCTAACTGACTGACTCAAAGTGGTCTGATTAGTGAGATGGTCTACTACACAATGAGAGGGGGTTCTGTTAAAAAAAATATCTTTTAAGAATCGACAATTTCTGACATCAACAGTAAAAAGTTAGAATAAAAGTGCACTTTAGTAAAAAAAAATCATTTTGCAAAAATATTCAACTGAAAAATATTATCAGTAGAATAAAAGAGAAAATACCGCATTCGACCCATTAAGTGCCTAGGGTGCTACAAAAATCAGGAAAAAGGGGTGGGTACTTTATCGGACCAAGAAATAGTCAAACTGATGTAAAACACCTAATTTTTTATAAGGCACAGTGGTTAAGTTGTTGTAGTTATTATCGAGGACACCTATAAACATAATTCTGTTGCTGGAGGGTACGGGGCTACAGATAAACAGTTATTTAAGGTTTTTCAGGTCCACGTCTCCTTGTCAACCAGCAATAAAAGATTTTCGATCATATGTAAAAAGGGAGATGGGCCCTTAATGGGTCAAATACAATTTGTTTGTTTGTTTATTGTTGTTTAACGTCCCACTCAAGAATATTTCACTCATATGGAGACGTCACCAAATGCCGGTGAAAGGCTTCAAATTTTGGCCTATGCTCGGCACTTACGGCCATTGAGCAGTGAGGGTTCTTTAACGTGCCGACACCTACAAATGTACTGTGACACGGGACCTCCAGTTTTTACTGTCTCATCCGAAAGACAGGAAACCAACCTGTCGCCGGCTGGACTCGAACTCACGACTTCACGATCCAGAGTCGAGCGCGCTACCGACTGAGCCAGGCCGGCTCGTCAAATACGGTAATCAAGATAATGGAGTTGATACTTACGCATTGCAATATGGAAGTTTGTTGTAACCTTTGTAGTTTTTCATGTTCAAGGTCATATTGCACTCCTGGCACTTGAAACATCCTTTGTGCCATACCTAGAAGAAAAAACAAAAAAAATATAGAGACATCAAAAGATTAAAAAGCTCACCTCACACCAATTTATTTCATTGGGTATTTATTTCCCTAACCTTCTAATTCTGCAGCAACCCACATGGTCTAAAACTTTGGGAAAATGCACTACATTTTAACTAAAACTAAAAAAAAACTTAATTTGAGACATTTGTTCAAACAGGCTATATTTAAAGATTAAAAAAAAATAGTAATTTTCACATACTTTTTTATTTTAGGGGGGGGGGAGATACAATAAAGTATGGCATCTCTCAAGTATGGTATCTCTAAAGTATGGCACCTCTTAAGTACATTATGGTATCTCTCAAGTACATATACAGTATATGTGTATCTCTCAACTACGGTACCTCTAATGTATGGCAACTCTCATGTATGGTACCTTTAAAGTATGGCACCTTTCATGTAAGGTACCTCTAAAGTATGGTATCTCTCAAGTACATGTATGGTACATGTGTATCTCTTAAGTATGATGTCTCTCAAGAATGATACCTCTAAAATATGGTGCTTGTCCTCTAAAGTATGGTACCTCTCAAGTACTGCACCTCTCAAGATGGTACATGTAAAGTATGACACCTCTCAAGTATGGCACCTCTCAAATATGGCACCTCACTCAAGAACGGTACCTTATTCAAGTATGGTACCTCTAAAGTATGGTACATGCACCTCTTAAGTATGGTACCTCTAAAGTATGGTACAAGTACCTCTTAAATATGGTACCTCTCAAGAATAGCATCTCCAAAGTATGATACCTCTCAAGTATGAAACTTCTAAAGTATGGTACATTTACCTCTGAAGTATGATACCTCTCAAGTATGGAACTTCTAAAGTATGGTACATTTACCTCTTAAGTATGGTACCTCTAAAGTATGGCACCTCTAATGTATAAACCTCTCTAATACGGTAACCTCTCATGTATGTCATCTATCTTGTATCTTTCAGACAGTATGACAGTTTGATCAGCTTTGAACATACTAAAATATTTCACATTGTGAAAGCCTCACATTATTTAGTAACATTTGTAGATCATAGATGTTGAAAAAAAAAATGATGACTATTTTCCAAATATTATGTGAAAATGTTCCATGAGATACATTTGGAACATACGCAGATGTCAAATTGCATTATCTCCCTTGTCAGAATTACAGAGAAAATGTCATGTACCTAAAAAAAAAATGTTTGTGAAATTTTTGCATTACATACAATGTACATATATACTGTGCACACACCGTCACACATCTGTACTTACATGTCATAAACAACATGTGCATTTTGTTTGAGGGAAAACAGATGCATGGTTGAACTACATTAAGTTAACTTCTCCAGAAAAAATTTAGAATGGGAACAGGAATAATCAAAACATTTTCTTTTTTATAAAATCCCATGTATGTCAGTAACAGTTACTAAGTAGACATAGGTTTGTGATCGTTCATATAACATTTTTGTGCACAGGTACATATGCATGTACATGTATATATAATTAATGTCTCCTTTATGTGTATACATGTACATTCGTTAATTACTTAAAATTACAATTTATAAATGCTAATGTTGTGGTTACAATGTGTGTATATACATGTACAAATTATGTACCAAGATTTAAGCACCATGAGAGAGAGAGAGAGAGAGAGAGAGAGAGAGAGAGAGAGAGAGAGAGAGAGAGAGAGAGAGAGAGAGAGAGAGAGAGAGAGAGAGAGAGAGAGACAGACAGAGAGAGAGGGAGGGAGAGAGAGAGAGAGAGAGAGAGAGAGAGAGAGAGAGAGAGAGAGAGAGAGAGAGAGAGAGAGAGAGAAACATAGAAACACAGAATGACAGACAATGAGGGATAGAGAGAGACAGAGAGAAACGGCAGAGAGAGAGACCAAGAGAGTGGGAGGGAGAGAAAGAGAGAAAGAGGAAAAGAGAGAAACAGAAAGACAGTTTAAGAAAGAGACAGAGATAATGAGTGGGAGGGAGAGAAAGACAAATGCTTTTGATTTAATAAAACTTTAAACTTTACTTTGCACTCACCAACAATGAACTACAGGACAGACAAAACCTTATAATTCCACATTATGTACATTTCTCTACCTGTTTCATGGGTGTTTGCTCCTGTCTTACTATTACTTACACAGATAATAAAAAAAATCGGACTGACAATTACAATATGTCAAAGGATTAATTCATTAGTCAGCAAGTTAAATTTAAGCAGACTTTGGGATAATCTTTAAGATTCCTTTTTGCTGTTGTTGTTGTTATTAATTCTTATTTACAAAGTACAAATGTACAAGTGTAATAACATTCCCTTGAGGCCCCATACCTTAAAAACGGGCTGTCTCCATATAATTGAAAAACTGTCAAGTGAGGGGTACAACACGAGTTAAACAGAACTTAATTTATCAACCCCTGTAAAATAATGGACTCTTCTGTCAGTCAATGACTTAGACCAGTCCAAATGTGTCTTTAGGGGTGAATGAGGCAATAAAATAAAATGCACTGTTCCTCTCTACATTTAAAAAAGAGGCCCAAGTGGGGCATAAGACGCTCACATGAGAATCATCAACAAATGTGGAAAAAAGAGCAAAAAATTATTAAGCGTGATTAAGAAAAAAAAAACAAATAATTTGGTAGAGGACTGTGAGTACTTGTTTCCTGTAATGTTTTGTCAATATCCCTTCAGTGGTTTCAAAAAACAAGCTGACCAAGTGAGAAAATTATCCCCCCCCCCCTTTTCTGTCTTAAAAAAGTCATAAAAATTCTAAAATTTAAATTTTGGCAAAATTCTTGCACAAAAACATTTTTTCACCTAAATTACTAGTAAAACATGTTCAATGAATGCATCAAAATGAATAGAAGGGGAGATAATTGAGGAAATCAAGCAAAAATGAATTAACATTACTTAATATGATAGTTTACAAAGACCTTTAAAAAATGTGTGAAAAACTAACATTCCAATTTCTATGAAAAAAAATTAACTTGAATCATGAATCCATGCAGATCACTCAGAAACAATCCTTTTTTTTCAATTCATGCAGCGGTTCTGGAGAAGAAGATTTTTAAAGTGGGGAACTTTCTGAGACCTACTTTGCCCCACCCTGGATATATGTACACCACTGGACCAATCTACTATGTAGCTAAAAACTACAAACTTGGTAAGGGATCTTGAGCACTTACATGTACTTCCTGTTAAGTTCTGTCAAAATCCCTAAAGTAATTTCAGAGAAGAAGTAAAAAATATGAACATTTATGGACAGACTTTTTGCCAAAAAAAAAAAAAAAAAAAAAAAAAAAAATACAGGACCATATTAATCCAGCAACTGAATGCAAGCTGTAGCGTAGATGTGCTAAGAATCATAAGATAAATACAAGAAGGTAAAACTGTGCTAAACCAATTGTCTTAGTTTAAACAGTATTTATTCAAATATTAAATTGATATAAAACATTATAAACATATTAAGTACAATACAATAAGGGATTTGAAAAAAAGCAAGTCTGCTTATTTGAATTAATCTTGTCTACAAAACTCTTTATGCAGACAACAACGCCAAGGTGATAGCAGAAGCCCCCTACCCCACCCAGGCCTATTCTGCCCCATTAATTCCAAATGCAAAATACGTTTTTCTTTTTTCCCCAATTTCATGAAAATATTCCTAATTTTGTGTTGGGACCACATCTGTAATGAAAAATGAACTAATGGAAGAAGAAATGCATTTACAAAAGAGATTCCATTACATTTAGTTTTACACAAATTCATGTTGAAATTTCCATTTGTGCCACCAATGGCATTTACCCAAAATTGACAGAAGAAGGCCTGTCACCCCACCAATCTCAACTTCCTAGAGGTGAGCTTAGATTAAAATATAATTCATATGGACACAATTATGTTAGTCTACGCATATTGTTATGTGATCTCACTTGAATATTATCAGAGCTGTGATAACATCCAGTCAAAGTGTATGACAATATGTACATGCACACTTTAAAGTTCTGAGATGGCCCCTTGTTGTAAGTATACATAAAAACAGTTATTATAAATAAGTCAGCTATGATTTGAAGAGTTCAGGTTTCTCTGATTAGATCAAAATTTACATTTAACCTTGTAAAAATGCTGATATATGAATTAAAATCTATGTTCCATTTTCTTTTTTTTTTTTATTCATTTCATTAGTTTATTTAAAGATGAAATGAATTGAAACTGAACATGAGCCCTCCTGTAGGTATAACATAATCAGTCAATCTGTATTGTCACCGCTGTTGTACAAACACAAGCTTCTGGTTCATGCCCAAATAGGGATATTATATAAGCAAAACTACTACATATCCACTTCAACTCCACGAGCTCTGAAGGAGAGAAATAACGTGTTTGCACCACTTAAGTCAATGTGCTATACTCAACATAATATTTTAAACATCCATTAATTATCCTACAGCTTACACTAAGTATGAACACTTTATAAAGCTATTGAGGGAAGATGACTTCATTTATTTACATATATCACACCGACTTATGTTTTCCAGGATATGTTGAATTAGACTATTTCAATACGTCTCCGTTAATATCGGATCATTTGGATGGGTCCTTAGATCGTCAAAGACACATATCCCCGGGGTACTACATGTTTGTTTTTTAACATTTCTGTTTGTGAAATTCCTCAAAAGAAGTCCTGTTTCTATGGAATCTACCCAGTGCATTAGTGGTTCTAAAAGACTTTTTTTTTTTTATAATCTGAAATATTGTTTGTTTGCTTCAAATGGCATGACTACTTTTAACTCTCGCCACCTGTCCATGTGGGGCAAGTTGAGATGTCTAGTGACAGTGTTTGAAACTTTAAAAAAAATTACAAACAGGACTAAAAATTAAAAAAAAAAAAAAAAAAAAAATTTGATGCAGCCCCCTGACCCATCTTAACTCTTCATCCCCTGAAAAACAATGGACTCTTCTGTAAATCAATAACTTAGACCAGTCCAAATAAGTCTCTAGGGGGAACGAGTTAAAAGAGCCAAACCATATTTTACTTTTTTATTCTCTAATCTCCAAAATTACCAAATTCTATTTGATCTACTGGTACT
The DNA here is from genome assembly GCA_030159075.1 of Atrina japonica. Classification (NCBI taxonomy): domain Eukaryota; kingdom Metazoa; phylum Mollusca; class Bivalvia; order Pterioida; family Pinnidae; genus Atrina; species Atrina japonica. The sequence continues at coordinate 88,303 of BROG01001130.1, forward strand.
TAATTATGTACAATGTAAATTGAGCACACCAACATGTAATTTTCAAATTCAATCCGAATTACTTCTAAATTCAAATTTTAATTTAAAAATACTGGTCAGGGCATGTCACATACATTGTAAGTAATTCTTTTTTAAAAAAATTGTTTGTTTGTTTTATTGTTGTTTAACGTCCCACTCAAGAATATTTCACTCATGTGCAGACATCACCAAATGCCGGCGAAAGGCTTTAAATTTTGACCTACATGTACATGTATGCTCGGCACTTACGGCCATTGAGCTGTGAGGGTTCTTTAACGTGCCAACACCTACCGCGAGACGGGACCTTGGTTTTTACTGTCTCATCCGACACACAGGAAACCAACCTGCCACCGACAGGACTCGAACTCATGACATAACGATCAAGAGTCGAGCGCGCTACCGACTGTGCCAGGCCGGCTCTTTTTTAAAAATGGCCACTGCTTGCAGTGATCTAGTTGTAAACCCATAAGTGGAACGTCCCAAGTTCAATTCCCCGACTGTCATACCAAAGACATTCTATACATAGTAGTGGCCATTCTTTTGCCAAATGCTCAGCATACGAAAAAGAGACTTGACCCTTTGACCACCAAGTAATTTAATGGTATGATCTTTTCTAATGTATAAGGCCAGTCTATTATGGTCTGTGGGGTTGAAAGGGCTACAACAGAGGTATCATGACAGATGTGGAATGTAAAGAAAACTGTTACTGCATTGGCATTAGTTTACAGAACAGGTCAATATTTGTGGCACTTCACTTACAGCTGGCGACATCTCCACAGAACTTAAATTCTTGGCGGGATGTAAAACAACAAACGCACAAATTTACAGTTTGCCTGTATAGCCTCTGGGTCAGTTATGACATCATATGTAACACTGAATTAATACATACTTGGTATATATGTACCGGTACACAGAGTTTTCGAAATTCACTGGTCATACCAGAAAAACTGAAATCTCTCTGTTAACTGGTCCAAATGACCAGTAATTTTCTATTTCATTTCAATTGTGTATACATGTATATACAGATCAAAAGCAATTTTCTTTGACCAGTAAAATTCCTTTATTCACTGGTCCGGTTGACCAGTAAATTTATTTTTATTTTAAAAATGTCGGTGTACATGTACAATGTACATGCTAGTAGACAATTTGCAATATTTACATTGTACCTGAGGCAGCATGGCATGGGAAAGTTACTTTCCTCGGTTTCCGAATTAATTTAATCTAGTGAATCAGAAAAACCAAGTGGACAGATTGGTCATTTTAAAATGTGTGAAAACTAACACTGCATCTTGCCTATCACGGTTAAAGTATCTGTCTTTCTGAACCGACATTCATAGGATCTGATCTGACAAACTTAATACATGTACAAACAAGCGGTATTAAGAGACAGTGGCACTTGATCAAGGCAATGCTTTAACCACACAGGTAGAGTTCCCACTTTATACAACATGTAGAGCACAACTTAATCAGCACAAACACACCAACAGGCCGTAACACAACATGCCAGTAGCCCAACACATCAGTTGTATTGGACACATCTAAAATACCTAAAAACGGCAGCAAATATCAAGTAACTCACTTGAATTACTCATTGGGACATTCGTACATTGGGACATTGGGACATTGGTACATTGGGACATTGGTACATTGGGACATTGGGACTTGATCGGGGCAATTTTTCAACCACACAGGTACATGTAGAGTCCCACTTTACAGAGAACAACTTTAGCGCAACACACCAGTTGTCTCGGACACATCTAAAATTTGGTACATTTGTAGTTTCTTGGTCTTTCTGTTGTACAAGTGATGTGACCTGACAGGTTGGAGTCTTGTGAACTCTTTCCTGACCTGGGTGAGTTTATATTTTACCTCATTTAGCCAAAAGACATATTTGGACTGGTCTAAATCATTGATTTAAAGAAGAGTCCATTATTTTTCAGGGGCCGATGAGTTAAAAAAAAAGCATAACATTAAACTTACACTAATTAGAGCACACGTACATGTAATCCTCGTTCCTACTTCCAGGGGCTAATACAGAGCCCACCTTGGACTCAGAAAAGTATGAGCCAAAAAATTAGCCAACCAAGATCATTTTTAGCCAATTGAAATTTTGATTAGCCAGTTATGGGGCACTATTTGCAAGTGTGGAAGTTTACTTTTCACCAATGAAGAATGCCCCTGTAATCGAAGCTGAGTGTACATTGTTACATGCAAATGTTGTCGTCAGTGATCATGCTATATATGACACAAAACATGTACCAAAAATGATGAAAAAAATATATATAAATTAGGCAGAAAATTAGCCAATTACAATATTTTTTAGCCAACCTTGGCAAAAATTAGTCAATGGCTACATTGGCTAATGGCAGGGTGAACCCTGCTAATTGACCCTTTTTGGGAAACGGTCCTGTACCCTTTCAATTGAGAATTTTACATCACAAAAGGCTAAATTACATGTAGGTTAAAAAATAGTATTAATTATGGTAATTTTACTAATAAAATAAAAAAATAATGATACAAAACTTGTCAATCATTTATCTCTTCAATAAACTGACGAAGTAGATTTCATCTGAAGACATGAAGGTATTGATTCAGAATTTTTTTTTTGTCTTTACATCAAAAGTTAGGTACATATGGTGTATATACATGTAATTGGGAAATTTTTACTCAAAATTGGGAAAAATAATTCTGAATTTACAATGGGAATTGGTCCTTTTAATGGATCCACATGTTGATGGTATTTATCCCAGACTTGTCACCATACATGTACATAAGATAGTATGATAAAACATTTTTCCTGTGCCGCTTTTCATAACGGAAAAGTGAGTAAAATTATTTGTATGATAATCAAAAGGTAATTCCGCTCCACCATCTTATGTGAATAGGACAATACTAAACGAACAGTTATTTTAGATTTACCACATTAGATATGGGTCAGTAGGTCAGGAGATTTTTCCTGGAGTTTTCTTTTATTTGAAAACAATATTTGAGGCAGATTTCCCATAGGAAATAAAACAGAGATTGGCCAATATACTAAAACCAAAACTTATGATTGAATCAAATTTGGTGGACTGGTAGCGAACATCAAATTAAATTATATTCACATTTAATTTTATTATATATATTTTTTTTTGGCCTCAGCCAGTAAGTAAATGTACATGTACATGTATATATTGAGTAGCTAAAGCTGTTTTATAGATCAGAACCAAGGGAGAAACATGGAATCATCGTTAATGTCAGCTGTTCCACTCATCTGTTAGGCTTTTTTTAGAAACTTTTCTCTAGTGATCAGAAATTTAGGTCAAAGTCGCACAGTTCAAAAAGGATTCCCATAACAACTGGTACCAGGAAATGATATCTCCCCATTAACTCATTTACCCCTAGAGACACATTTAGACTGGTCTAAATCATTGAATTACAGAAGAGTCCATTGTTTTTCAGGGGGTGATAAGTTAACACCCCAACCTCCATGTAGAAAAATTTGCTAGTTTATAAGTGGAATAGTTGTTGTCTATACATGTACATACATGTACATGTATTTTCTCTTCCTCAATTAAACAGTGACCATATACATATACATGTACATGTACATTACAGATTTTTCCTACCTCCTGAATTCTGGGGCCAGGGCCGGGAAAATTGGGAAAATGTACAAGATTTTTGCTACAAAAGAAAAATTTAATTTAAGACATTTGTTTGGAAATACATTTATTTCTTTTTCATTTTGAAATTCCAAATTTAGAATTTTGGCATATTTTGGGGAAAATACAAATTTTTTGCAATGGGAATGAGTCCTATAACCAGACCTAAAATATGACTTGGAAAATCCCTGTACATGTATATACATGTATAGCATTTATACATGTAAAATATGACCTAACAGATATGTACAATGCATACTAAGGAAGCTCGCCTAAAGACTGCCTCCCATTTAAGACCACCTCCCATTATAGACCACAAACATTCAGTCACTTGAAAATGTCCTTATGATCAGTGGAACCTCGACTAAAGACCACTTCCCATTTCAGACCAACTCTCATTTAAGACCAAAATATCCAGTCACTTGAAAATGTCCTCATGAACAACGGCACCTTGCCTAAAGACCACCTCCAATCTAAGACCAACTCCCATATAAGACCACCTCCAATCTAAGACCACCTCCCATTTAAGACCACCTCCAATTCAATACCAAAATATCCAGTCACGTGAAAATGTCCTCATGAACAGTGGAACCTCACCTAAAGTCCACCTCCCATTTGAGACCAAAATATCCAGTCACTTTAAAAAGGTCCTCTTGAACACTGGAACCTTGCCTTAAAGACCACCACCCATTTACATTTTGTAAGACCACAAACATTCAGTCACTTGAAAATGTCCTTATGAACAGTGAACCCTACTCACGAGAGCACCTTACTATAAGTCATTACAGGTAGTCTTAATAGCCAGGTTCAACTGTACACATGCACATACATCTCTTCAATAACATTTCCATCTTAATATCAAGCATCATACGAAGATATCATATCGTTTGATAAAACATCTTGTCAGAATCTCTAAAACTATTCAAATCACAAAGCCAGATGTATCAAATGATGTTTCCAATCTGATTGGCCCTGCAGATCCACCTACACATATTAGAAACATTACAAAAAATTTATCTTCTCTGCTGGAGAGCACTCGCATCACCTTAGAAACATCTATTTTTGTACGGGAAATTGTAGTATATGTACTTCTCTGATCACATCAGCAAAAGCTGGATGGCATGTAGGAAATGTGTTAAAACATTGATGATATAGTGATTGTAAATGTAGGTGTAAATTTTTTAGATGTTTTCTATTTATTATTGGATTGGGCTAGTTTCTCCGGCAAATTTTTTGTCATATTTTCCTAAATTTCCAATACATCTTCAAAAAAAAAAAACACACACACACACATATACATGTATACATTATTCTTCATTTTAAAACTCCAAATTGGGAATTAATTCATATTCTGGGGGAAGATACAAGACATTTTTGCATTAGGAATTGGTCCTGTATCCGGACCCCAAAAATGACTCAGGAAAATCTTTGAATACTGAAGGCATATCACATACAATGTAATGCAATTACATGTATGTATTATGCATGCTGGTTTTTTCTTTTCTTTTTGGTTTTTTTTTTGGGGGGGGAGCCCTCTATTGGGCATGGGGGCTGAAACATGTACAGACTACCGAACCCACACAGACCTACATGAATGAAAAAAAAACAACAACATACATGAACATGGACAGTGCCAAGTACAGTAAAACCTGCTTTAGCAACCACCTGTGTATAGAGACCACCTGGTCACAAAGACCGTTTTTTTTTTGCTGCCCCCAATAGTACGATTTGTGAACAAAGCAACCTCTATATAAAGACCATTTCCCTATAAAGACTGATTATTTCGTGTCCCTAAGGAGGTCGTTATATACAAGTTCAATGTATATGAATCAGGAGATTACATGTACTCTTATTGTTGGCTCATAAGGCAATACAAGAAACTGATCTGAGGGCAATATGACCAAATTGTGAAGCACTGAATTGTAAAACTTTCAACAAAGCTTAAACAACAGCCAAACTACATTGTTACATAGACAGACAGATGGACAGAGATGGACAGGCATATAGGCATGCAAAAATGTCTTGTATCTTCAGGCATACGATGGACAGGCATACGGAGAGATTGACTGATGCATCATGGACGGACAGACATTTTCAATTCATAGACCAGTAGAACCGTTTTACACTTCAGTCAACAAAATATGTGAACTGCACAGATGAAAGAGCTGGCAAACCCTCACAGCCTCAGTGCATTGCCCTTTGTGACCATGGCATTTATGATCTTTACATACACATATAACAGTACACACACATCACAATCTGCAACTGACATGTAAATGTACTTTTGAGAACACCCCTGAAAAATTGTTTAAGACAAAAACTACATTCCACATCTCTGCTTCAGGCATAACAAAAAGGATAGGTACAGGAACTGCATGAAGCATGTCTCATCAACTCGGCATCATAAGACAGGCTACCTATAAATTGTACATGTACATTTTTGTACATGTATCATACGCCACCTGAAAAATTTCACTGAATACAGTATTGTGGAGTCGAAAAATGCTACAATCACAAATCGACCTAATTTGCAAGTAGATCTGTATCAAATAAATGTCGTCATTTGGTAAGAGCACCACACACACTCCCTCCTCTTCTTATCGAATATAAAACTCTTTATTGTTTCAAATTTCCGGAATGCCTGACAAATGCTGTAAATTTTTATTGAAAAACTCTGTCTGTACATTGTTACACATCTAAAATGTAATACTGGTGCTAACTGCGATACTACTACTCAACTCCAGAGAGAACATACAAACATACAGAGAGAGATACATTCATACAAATTTAGATATGAATCCTGTCTACAATGTAGTTATGTATGTGTTTTAGAAACTTGTAATTCAAGATATATTTAGACATGATAAGAAATACGAAACATTTGATGTCTGTGTAGTGAGACAAATTATTGGTGCCATGTAACTATTATAAGATATTATACAAAAAAAAAACAAAAAACATATAGAAATAAAAATTAATTTGGCAAATTATGGATAGAATTACCTACATCAGTTAATGTACAATGTACAATGTATGTAGCTAGTACTACATGTATGTACAGCATTCTGAAGTCTTACATAACTCCAGTACTGGAACTCAACCCCGAGAACCTCAGACGATTCAATTTTAATTTAAGTCCAAATTTTAAAGATACAGGTACAAAGGAATATCCAGAATGTGACTGGCAGTAACACAGATTTCTGTAGATACATGTACAGATACAAGTACATGTATGATATATGCATGTACAAAAATGTATAAATGTATTTCTATACAATGTAATATAACCTCGTCATGTTGTAACTCCATAATATTTTGAATTCCGGATAACCGAAATTTTAATTGACAAATTTAAAAAATCAAGACCAGTCACTCAACTTTGACATAATCTGGGATTTGACTCTTCCATTTTCTACATAACAAGATTCTACTGTGTCAGTGTGTATATACATATGTGTGTATATATATATACATTGTTATATATATGTGTGTGTGTGTGTTTGTATGTGTATATATATATGTGTGTGTGTGTGTGTGTGTGTGTATATATATATATGTGTGTGTGTGTGTATATATATATATATGTATGTGCGTGTGTGTGTGTGTACATTTTGTATATATATTTAGCAATGGAACCCTCCTATGGTAGAGGAGGAGCCCGTGGCAGAGAGGCTAGAGCACCATGCCTTGAACTACGAAGACGCCTCACTACAGGTCAGCGCAGGTTCGAGCCCGCTATAACGTAAGATGATTTTTGTGAGAGAGTTTGCCAGTTTACGTCTGGAAGGTCGACTGTCTCTTCCCGAGTATATTGTACAAACTGGCTGCCAACATACATGTACAAAAAAATGTAAACATGTACATGTAACTGAAAAATTGTTGAGTGTCGCATTTTTTTTAAAAAAACTACCATATTCCAAACTTCAACAACAACAAATCTTTATAGTACATGACATGATGATGTAGATTAAGCCTTTTATCTACACAATATTGACGTCTTCCTTCCTTCACAACATTTTAGAACCTACAACATTTTACTACACTCTTATCCTAATCCTTAAGTCAGATCTCAGATCCTTAATTCCAGTTACGACTTACAGAACCTATCACTCATGTGAGTGATCTATGCTTTAGGGCAAGGACAGTCATCACCAGATTCACTGGGCAGAAAAATCAGTTTACTGACGAAGTCATTGTTGTAAATCAGGCCGAGAATCGAACCCAGGACCTCCCGATAGCTAGGCAAGCAATCTTACCATATCCACTGAGCCAAAAGTCCGATAGCTAGGCTCAAGAGCCCAACACTGTCTACATTATACGACACTACCAGTAATGAACTTAATCCGACTACATGATGTAGATTCAAAACACTGATTTTTAGGATCTCTGAAAGCAGGAAATGCCATTTCTGGACATCTAAAATTCAAATTTTTTCCAAAGGGGCATGCTTCCAGACCCTGCTAGAAGAATCACTCCTTTGGCGCTCAGTAAGTACCTTCCACCTACATTTGTACTTTTACAGATTTACCACCTGTCCAACTTGAAAACTTATCAGGGATTGATATCATCAACAATTCAGTCCTGTAAAAGGCCCCATTCCGAATGCAAAATCTGGGTTTTTTTCCCCCAATTTTGAGCAAAAATTTCCCTCCTATGTTCACCATGTTGTTCACATTCAGTATTAAACAATAAAAAGGAAAAATTAGTACATGTATGAACTACACATCAAAGTCTTTAGATGAAAACCATGTTGTCAGTTAATAAGAGAAGCAAAATGAATCACAAGTTTGTGTCTTTATTCTGATGAATTAAATGACCAGTTAAATTTTCCCCCAATTTGGCCCATTGTGGCGTAACTATAAAATTCCCCAATGGAAGAGTATAGGAAACTGTCCCAAAAACGGTCTATTAAGCCCTGCTTATTGTAACCTGTACAATGTAAACAGAGTAAGTCCAGGAAAAACACAAACAAAATTGACAAAAACTAAACCATTAAAAGAGTGACGTGAAATTTTTAAGTTTTAGTTACATGTATATACAGACTACAGCAGTATTTATCGCAATTAGTAGTTTTGAGATGCAATTAAGTTAAAATGGATTCTCTAAGTGTTGTGAGATAAACAACGAATGACAGGCCTCTTCCCAACAGAAAGATACAATACAATTACAGGGTAAAATGAATCTTAACAAACAAGTAAATGTCTATGTCTGAGTAATAACGATGGCTAAACTGTCAGAAAACTCCCAATGTCTGAGGTATGATACATGTACCCTCATTGGGCCTCATTCCTACACACAATATCAGTAATATCAATCTCTGACGTTCAGATTTTTCTGAGTGTCTGATCTACATGTATGAGGATGATTATAATATCCTCTCTGGGCCTCATATGTATAAAGAATACCAGCAACAATGATCTCTTAAGTCTGTGAGATTCCAACTACATTCTGAGGATGATTACCCTCTTTGGGCCACATTCTTACACTACAACATAAATGTACGCCAACAGAAAGTGGCACTCTGCCACCACTGTAATCCACAAGGTCCACAATTAATTGGTTTGTTACATGTACATGTATTGTACAAGTTCAAATACAGTCAAACTTGTAGCCTACATGTAAAATTGATGTAACATAACCTCCTTAGGGACACAAGAAAATCAGTCTTTATAGGGAGGTGGTCTTTATATAGAAGTTGTTTTGTAAACAAATGGTACTGGTGAGGACAGCAAAAAATGCTCTTCGTGACCAGGTGGTCTTTATACACAGGTGGTCGCTAATGCAGGTTTTACTGTACATTATGTGATTTGTGATACACTGTAATCTGGATTACCCTGGCAATGCTAATTACCAAAATGGAAGATCGTTGTCTTTGAATATAGGAGTTTTTATTTTTGAAAGAATCTTTACTGGTCAAACCAGTAGTTGGCTATTCTGTGCTTTCGTCTTTTATTATGTACATGTCTCACAACAATCTTTTTTTTCTACTACCAGTATTTGAGAAAAATGTCCATCATCTCATGATTGATCTAAAATAATCTCACAAAAACTGTGGTCCATATATCGGAATTATTGCAATAGCCGGCTACTGGTCCTAGTCGATTACTGGTCCCTGACCAGTTTATAATCTTCAGTTTAACTCATCAACCCCTGCGGCCACATTTAGACTCTCCCAAATCAATAAATAGTATGGTCTACTGTCATAATTCAGGAGTGAACAATTTGATATTGAATGTAAAATTATTATAAAATTTGGATTTTAAATCATACATGTACACCCCTGAATTCTGACAGTAAACTTGACCATTCTTTGAAATGGGCAGGTCCAAATGTGATTTCAGGGGCAGGTCCAAATGTTACTTAGGGGTTGAAGATCATATAAAAAGTTTTACACCAGCGTCAGGACACAAGAAAAAAGTGACAAATGGCAAGAAATAGTCATCTGTTTTCCAATCACTAAGTGGCCAATTCCTTTCATTTTGTCTTACATGTATATGCATCCACAAAGCCCCGACATGACACCGACAGCAGCAATAGCTCAAATAACCTAAAATTATTAATGATGGGGTACTAACAGGGTAAATATAGATGATGGGGTACCAATGGGGGTACTGATCCTTGGTGATTTATCAATGAATAACTGCAATAGAAATGTGAGGAGGTTCCACATCTACATGTATGTACAAAATGTATGTAAATGAACATTTAATCTACACGTACAAAACTCCAACATGACTGCAAAATATTGCAATAGACATTTTCCCAATAACTGTGTTCCTATAATAAAATCCATAAAACCAGGCGGGGCGGAGTCTGAACCTTTTCTTGATCTGGGCGAGTTTGATTTTTCGGTATTAAAGCATAACATTAAAATTACACTGATACAGTAATCATTCCTACTTGTCACCATACATAAGAGAGAATCCAGTGGGGGATAAAATGTTTTTCTCTTGCAGCTTTGACATAACCGAAAAGTGAGTAGAATCATCTGTATGATAATCAAAAGGTTTCTCCACCCCACCATCCTATGTAAATCACAATACTTATTTCACCCATGCACAAAAACTTCACAATGGCATCAAGGAGTTTCGTAGCTAAAAAAATCTTCCGAATGAAAGAAATTCATACATACATGTACAAGTACAGTGTAGGGCGAGATTTGTCATTCAAAGGATAGAATTTGTTTTGGGTACGAAACATTTTGGGCTCAAAACTTCTTGATGCCATCCGGAACTGTTTGCATGCAGGTGAACTTTGTAGGAACGCAGTTATCATGGAAAGGTCTATGGCTCATGTATACTGATGTAAGTGACCAATGGTACTTATGGGGTAAATATTGATGATGGGGTACTTATGGGGTAAATATTGATGATGGGGTACTAATGGGGGTACTGATCCTTGGTGTTTTCTAGGTGGATATTGTGTAATTTTATAGGTAATAGAAATGTGAGGAATTTGCTGTTAATGTCAGGACTGGTAACAGCTGGTTATCTGTAATTATGTAACTTCTAAGATAAAACCAAACAGCCTTTGTTCAAGTAGGTTTAATCTTGTATAGATTTAATTATCTCAACCATCCCTACATACACATATAAACTGAACTTCACCTACATGTACATACATGTATGTTATTTACCGGGTAAGCCAAGTACATGTAATGTCCATTATTCCATTTTATTTCATTCTTTTTGGGGTGGGGTGGGGTGATGAATAATGATAATACATGAACATGTAAATGGAGATGGTAATCAAAGTATATCCCGAAGGGTATTTTACACATGTTATTAGTAAAAGTTTCTTTCTAATCTCTCCTCTGTTTTACTTACTTTTTTCTTAGTCTCACTCCCTAACATCTCTCTCTCTCTCTCTCTCTCTCTCTCTCTCTCTCTCTCTCTCTCTCTCTCTCTCTCTCTCTCTCTCTCTCTCTCCTATGCTTCTCTATCTCTTTCTTCCCTCTCATATATGTACATGTATGCTTTTCTTTCTCACTCTCTCTCTATAATGTACATGTACAGGTATATGCTATGTTCCCTCTCTCTAATGTATGTTTTTCTCCCTCTTTCTATCTCTCTCTGTTAAGTATATGCCTCTAGGTCTCTCTCTCTCCAGCAATCATTCCTATACATGTACATTGTATTTATGTACATGTATTCTGTGAGGTCTGAAGAACATCTACAGAATGCAATTCCATATCCTCTACAAATAATAATAATAAGATACCAGTACATGTACTTTATAAAATCTTGAACAACCTACATGTGTATATATATATATATATATATAAAATATATACTGGTATATATACATGTACATGTATGTATACATTACAGTGTTATAAGATATCATATACAAGTACACATGTACTTGTAATGCATCACACTGGCCGAAGTGAGAGTGGTGACTTCTTTGCCAATCAAGGTCAAAGGGTACACACAACCTATAAAATGTATCATATATTTACCATAGTTACAAATGTCAAATCTGTACATCAATTATATGTCAGTAACATGTACATGTATAAACAATATGCTCTACCTATAGTCCAGGAGTCAAAGATCAAGGGCCCACTGAGTCAAGGGACTTGAAAAAAAGGGACTGAGAAAAGTTTAAAACATTTATTTGACTTCTGGTGATTTTGTTGGCTTTTTTCAAAACTAAATGTACAATGTACATGTACAGTAAAACCTGCTATAGCGGCCACCTCTATATAAGGATCACCTGTCTATAAAGGCCAGTCTTTAATTATAAGTACAGTAAAACCTGCTATAGCGGCCACCTCTATATAAGGATCACCTGTTTATTATGGCCGTTTTTTTCAAGTCCCTTGACTGCATACTTCAAATAAATCGAACCTGTGTTTAAAGGTCGCCTGCACATAAGGGTCAATATTTTCTGGTCCCTTTGGTGGCCCCTATATACAGGTTTCACTGTACATGTACATGTACCCCTACTCCATCAGTCTTGTTGCTTGTTCCCCAACAGAAAACTTGCATTTTCTTCTTTTTTATTGACACTTAAACATTATATATTTTACAAATGTATATTGTACAGTAAAACCTGCTATAACTTATAAGGATCACCTGTTTATACAATCCTGTCAGAATAACATTAAAGATCAGAAAATTCTTTTAGTGACCTAGTACTTTTTTTTTTCATATATTCATCCGATTTGATTCATGCATTTAAAATAGCGTTGAAAAGCACATATTTTATATAATACTTTCCAATAAAAAAACACTTAAAAGTACATGTAAATATAAAAAAAAACATAAAAATAGGTCGACTTAAATTCCACATAAGTCAATGACTCAATTGTGTCAAAGGGACCGAGATTGCTGAATAGACTGAGGCATAGACCCAAGCATGTAAAGGACCAAGATCCCCTTGACCCAATTACGAAGCACATTTGATATGGCGAGAGAGTGTATCTGAGATACAGAAATATAGCCGGATTTTTATAGGTACAGGAAGATTCTAATTAATAAAACAAATAATTTTGAAAAGAAGATCTTTTACAACATTTCACATGTTTGATAACGTACATGTAGTTGAACGCCCATTTTATCATATTCTCATCTATATATCATGGGACAAAAATCACCACTGTGACAGCTTATATCGATTTAAAAATGACTTTCATAGAGAACGAAAGGGAGGTTACATCATTTGTATTTGTCATAACCTCCATGTAGCCTGAATGATTGCTCTAGTGTTCTTTTGTGGTCTGTATGTATAAGTGAGCTGGCCTGGTTCAGTCGGTAGTGCGCTCGACCTTGGATCGTGAGTTCGAGTCATGCCGGCAACAGGTTGGTTTCCTGTCTTTCGGATAAGACAGTAAAAACTGGAGGTCTCGTGTCACAGTAGGTGTCGGCACGTTAAAGAAACCTCACTGCTCAATGGCCGTAAGTGCCGAGCATAGGCCAAAATTTTAAGCCCTTTACCGGCATTTAGTGACGTCTCCATATGAGTGAAATATTCTTGATTGGGACGTTAAACAACAATAAACAAACAAACTGTATGTATAAGTAGTACATGTACATTGCATATACATGTATATATATAGTCAAATTGGCCACCTCTGTATAAAGGGCAGCTGCCTCTTACATGTACATGTATAATGGCCATTCAAACATAACCTTTGTTAACATTTTTTATGATGAATAAACATCTTTTTAACAACCACCTCTCTATAATAGCTACTTTGCCCATTCCCTTTATGCAAATGTACTTACATGTATATATCACGTTAAATTTATAGCCACTTAATTTTCATTAATTACCATATGTTAATTATTCATTAATTAATTACATACTAAATGTAAAACCTACTTGTACATGTACATATTTTACAATGTCGCTGTAATTCTAAACTTTACAAAAGCTAATAAGATAGTCATCTCTTTATATATATAATGGGCACTGTTGTTTTTCATTTTTTGGGATTGGTTTAGGTCAGTTAGTCAGTTATTGATGATTGACAGGTTAATCAACCTGTCCAGGTGTTACAGATCAATTTCTGCTGTCGCCATGCCTCAGTGTTTTATACTAAAACATGTAACTTTCTGTTTACATAAACATAAACATGTGTATACAGTACACATACCATGTATTTTTTACACATGTTAACAATGATGAGTATGCTGTAATCTCTTTGCTTAGGCATTTTCTTTTTTAAAAAAAAAAACCATAATGTTTTAATCCTCATTAAATTTCCTTATTCTACATATATATACCGATATAATAATAGTCTATATATCGGTCAATACATCAATCACTCTGAGTTGACATCACTAAGAGATTGTCATAATGTGTCCATCATACATTTACACTTGGTCATTGGTACTGACCACTGTTGTGGTCAATTTCCTACAAATGTATAATGTTTACATCCTGTTCCTATTCTATCAACACTGGATATATATAACCACACCACACCATATATCAACACAACAATTCCGGACTGGTAAACCTTAATCATCCAAATACACAAAAGTGTGTATTTACCTGGCTCAGATCGGATCAATACACTCCCAACTTGATATGTACATAAGGTGATCATACTCGGGATTAATTTCCTAACTCTTTTGGGACTTTAGGCAACATCATATTGAAATTGGGAAATCTAAAAATACGCAAAACTGATTGTAAAGTACGGTACAATGTATACAAGAGTCTGAGGCAGTTCGCGGTGATTGCCATAGGACGAATATCAAGGGTGTCATGGCTCAGACTGGATCCATGCACGCCTACTTCAGAGTTTGAAATTAAATGTAGCAGTAGTCCGCTAGTCTTTTCATTGATTTGTGGTGACAGTTACATTGTAAACAGCTTGCGCAGGTAGAAGTTTACACATCAGACATATAGTTAAGTCAAGTTATGCATTTTGTACAAATGTACAAGTACATGTGTACCAACTGGGTCCAATGTCCTGGCAAGCGTACTTGTACATGCACAATGAAAATGCAGGTTATAAAGTAACTGGAAAAAAAAGCCTTTAACACCTGGAAAGTTTACCGGCCCCTCTGGGAAACAAACATGTAAAGTCCATCTTAAGTGACCTACACTGTACATACATGTATTTACATAAGTTGTATTAATCTACAGGAATTACCTACATGTATTTATAAGGAAGTGTAACATACAACTGTCAAGTGGATACCCTAGGGGTACAATCTGTGCCTCTTTTCTATTTTACAAAAATATATTACACACACATGTAAATAACGATGTAATTAACATTCCAGGTATACGATAAACTGTTGACTTGTACACACACGTAAAAGTAAAGACATCAAAGTGATGTGGTTCTATATAGCTACGGGTGGTTTAACATCTGCCAGCTGTCTGTTTTTTGTTACATGTAGATACATGTACATGTACAAAATTAATGTACAGTGAAACTTAATCATAACGACTTCCTTGGGGACACATGAAAATTGGTCTTTACAGGGAGGTGGTCTTTATATAGAGGTTAATATGTACATAAATGATACAACTGGGGACAGCAAAAATTGGTCTTTGTGACCAGGCAGTCTTTATACAAAGATGGTCGCTAAAGCAAGTTTTTACATGTACATATACTGTATATACATGTATGTACATGTATGTATAGTACTATGTGTACATTTTTGTAAATGTATATGCATATGTATGATAATGTTTGATTTTAACAAAAATCCATAACCTATGTACTGATCATGCTACAATGAGCATGTACATGTACAACTATAAAGATTTTAACTTTAATCGTTGTTGCTGTTGTGTTGTTGTTGTTTAATGTCCCACTCAAGAATCTTTTACTCATACCGAGACGTCACCAACTGCCGGTGACGGGCTTTAAACTTTGGCTTATGTTCGGCCCTTACAGCCATTAAGTACATGTAGTGCAGGTTCTTAAACGTAATTTTTAATTATTTTTTCCTTGATTTTGAGCATTAACACCAACAACATACATGTACATCTAAAATTAACATTTGAACAAGTTTTAACTCTAGTGCTTACGTTTTTCTTTTCCCTAATCTTTAATTCTCAGAGTTACATGTACTTGTATGGTGGTGAAGCCCTGAAATGAATAAGGGGATTTCCACAATCTTTTAAGAATGGGCTTGGACCTCGATCTTGAATTGGGAATTTAAGTAACATTGTGTTGAAATTGGAAAATAAAAAAATTAGACAAAACTGCATACCTGCCAACCTCTGAAAGTGAAGATGAGGGTCATGACCTTCATTTCCAAATGAAAATGCGGGTCATAGCGCTTAACAACGTATTTTTACAAAATTATTCTGAATAAAAAATGTTTATTATACTTTAATACAACATTTTTATTGAATACATACATGCATAAATCAAAATTTAAGAAATTATATAAAATATAGCTGTTTTACTATAAACTTCAGTTGAATTCATATGAAAAATTTATATAAAAATCTATAAATTGTAATACAATTACAACATGCAGATTTACATGTTACTAGAAATCTTGACAAAAAAACTGAAAAGTTACTAATAGTCTTAAATTTATTTATTTGAAAATTATATAATGTATTTCATCCATTTCAAGTAAATATTTTATCATATGTAAAATGGACATAAACATTTTTGTAAATTAATCATTTTATATAACTATCATTAGTACATTCAAAAATATTGATTAAATTTCCATAACTCAAATGAAAGTTGGGTTTGGTATCCCATCTATAAGTATAATTTACAATATTTCCGGAAGTAGCAAGTCCTAGCCAAAACAATGTTTATTCATCTCTCATTCTAGATGTACATGTGAGGTAAAGATTGACCCCCTTTGAAAGGGTGGAAAATACAAACAAGTTTGGAGTCGGTAGTGAACTTGACTCTAGATCGTGAGGTCGTGAGTTTGATTCCAGCAGGAGGCAGGTTGGTTTCCTGTCCTTCGGATGAGACAGGTAAATTTGAGGTCCGGAGTTGCAGTAGGTGTCGGCATATTAAATAACCCTCACTGCTCAATGGCCGTAAGCGCCGAGCATAGGCCAAAATTTTAAGTCCATATGAGTGAAAGATTCTTGATCTTGAGTGGGGCGGTAAACAACAATAAACAAACAAACAAACAAACAAGTTTGCTATTTGTTGATACCATTTACTGTTCTTCTAAAATCTGATTGCCCTACACAAATATGTACATGTAGATTAACAATGTCACACCTGTACCAGGTAGGTTGTTCTACAACAGGTTTACTCAGGCATGCAGAATGTTTACATCTCATTCACACTGGCTTTTTAACAAGGTGACAAGGACAGTGCTGGGAATGACAATAACTCGTTCACCTGAGTAACTTAGCCCCGTGATAAAACTAGTAATTAGGTTAATCAAATCAAGCTACATGTATGAACTACATGTACACCTATATACATGTACATGTACAGTGTTTCAACTGTTTGTATACCTATATTTACAAAATGTATGTTAGGCCTTTTTCCACCAATTTTGGGAAAATGCCACTGGCAACACAATTGGGACATTTATTATGAATTTGTGTCAAAATTGAAAAAATGGTTAGCTATAGCTCACGTGTAAATCTACATGCAATGGATTCACTTTTTCAAGGCATTCTCCTCGAAATATTCTATTTTTCATTATGGTTGTGGTTTGTATACCAAAATGGGAATTTCTATCATCAATTTGGGAAAGATTCACATGTATTTTGAATTGGGAATGGGGCCAAATTTCTGCCCCATGGAAACTATAGAAAAAGGCCTGTATGTACAACACTATGACATGAATTGCCTTTGGTAGTTCTGATAAAAAAAAACTTTCATTGGTAATGTAAATCTGCACCTGTACATGTATGGATCTACATCAAATGATATACGGTGGAACCTGTCTTGAGAGACCACTATTGTAGAACACCACCTGTCTATTGAGACCACTTTCTGAAAACCACTTGGTTCAATAATCCTTTAAATAAAACCTGTTTTGAGAGACCACCTGTCTTTTGAGACCACATTGCAGTGGCAGTAGGGGTGGTCTTTCAAGACAGGTTCCACTGTACATGTAAATATGTGTACTGTAAATATGTGTACTGTAAATATGTGTATTGTAAATGTGTACTGTAGATATGTGTACTGTCAATATGTGTACTGTCAATATGTGTACTGTCAATATGTGTACTGTTAATATGTGTACTGTCAATATGTGTACTGTCAATATGTGTACCATAAATACATGTAGCGGTATTTCATTAACATGTACATGGACATGTTTGGTTAACACAGTTTGAAATTTATCGGCTCATCGACTTGCATGGTAAGATACATTGTATAGTGATTTAAAAATGTCATGCATTCATGTGTTATGAACAGCAGAACTGAAGACGTAAAGTACATGTAAAAGTGAAACGAATACACTGTTTATCAGTAAACTGCCAAATAGATCACTTAGAAATGAAATTTGGCCACTTAGAAATCTTGCAGCTGACATAAGTGATGGGTTTTGAAAATTCACCCTATTAGGGTGGGAGACTCCTTCATTCCATATTTGGCCTCTTAAGTTAAATCTTATTGAAAACCTGGCATGTGGTGGTGGACTGGTGACCAGTTTTTAGTGGTGTTTACACGCACAGTGTGGTGGCGCACCGGTGACCAGTTTTTAGTGGTGTTTATACGCACAGTGTGGTGGCACACCGGTGACCAGTTTTTAGTGGTGTTTATACGCACAGTGTGGTGGCGCACCGGTGACCAGTTTTTAGTGGTGTTTACACCCACAGTGTACAGTTTTGTATACAAATACTTCTAAACCAGTATGCGTACAAATTATAAAACAAGTTCAATTACATCTGTACCAGGGACAACCAGTGCCAGGCCTTCAAACTTGAACCAGGAATTTTCCTACCCCAAATTCTTGGTCCAGGGTAAAAAAAAAATGGGAAAATACCCAAAATTTTAACTCAATGTAAGACAACAAAGTTCAGCTGGAGACATTTGTTTGAAAATACTTTATTTTTCATTACTGAAATTGCAAAGGGGGAATTTCTGCATATTTTGTGAAAAATATACAAGTAAGCCATTATATTTTTTTTCTTCTGGTCCTTTCACCCAGACCTAAAAAAAAAAAAAAAGCCTAGGAAAATCCCTGACAACATACACGTATAAATATATGTAAACATTACATTCTATAATGTACAGTCATGCAATGTACAATTGTATGACTGATCACTGATGTTTGTTCAATTTTGTATTACCATGATCAATTTCCTTCCAACATCCTTAAAATTTCAATTTCAAAGTTCATCAGGTTTTAAATGTACAGAGAACTGTTTCCATACAGCTTACATGTTATGATAACCATTCTCTCTATTCACATGCATGTGATCTTTTTTTTTTAATAACATGTACATGTAATAGGGGTACCACGGTAAAGTGGCGCATCTGGGTAGAGTCAAAACCAAAACAATACCAAAAGTAGGTTGTACAGGTAAAACATAATTCCCTTACACGGATTCCATGCATTACAGAAACTTGAGGGTCTAATACATGTACTTTTGTGACAACAAAAACCTTGTCACCCCTGCTATGATTTTACTTAGACTCGTTGTGTTTGTAAACATATGCCAATTACCTTTGAAGACCTACATGTGTGTATACATGTGGACAGTACATGTACAGAGATGTGCCAAAACTAAAGTCTACACAGACACTATCATTCTTATTATATACAGAGACGTGCCAAAAATAAAGTCTACAGACACTATCCTTCTTATTATACATGTATACAGAGACGTGCCAAAAATAAAGTCTACAGACACTATCATTCTTACTATGTATACATGATGTATCATGGTATTTCATACAAAAACCACATTTTTTTCAAAACAATATTGTGAAGCCATTTCTAATCACAGTACAATAGAATTTCCATTGTTAAACAGAGAATGTTTCGAAGTTTTATATCTCATTTGGATGTACTTTTTTTAATTTGTAATTTCAAAAACTTGACAGTTTAAACAGAAAGTTCAAAATTCCCCAAGTGCAGGGCCTGGTTAATTCAGGCCGACTTGGTAGTTTCGAAATACTCGAAGTCCAGAGGACTTGCCTCATCAGCATTCATTTAATTTTACTGTATTACTTACATGTACATTGTATATGTACATGTACCCCCAGTTCATCAGGTTTTACTGTATTACTATTAACAAAATTTAGCATGGACTTTGAAATTTCTTAATTGGGATTGCCAGAAATTTACTATCCAAGTCAGGACTTAAGTATCCAAAATGGTATTTTGAACCTGAGTAAAAATTAGAATATGATGTCACAATATTACTTACCCATATAGGGAGATTTCATCACAAAAAACAAGTTGATGACAAACTATATATAGTAAATCAAAGTATTGAAAGTACTGATACAAGTTGATGACAATCTATATATAGTAAACAAAGTACTGAAAGTACTAATACAAGTCGATGACAATCTATATATAGTAAACAAAGTACTGAAAGTACTGATACAAGTTGATGGCAATCGTAAGTTTTATTGAGGTATAATACACTCAGTATACTGAATACTTTCTAATTTGGTAAAATTAGGTTTTACAAAAAAATAACTATAATTCGGGTCAGACATTTGACCTAACATGAGTACCGATGGCTTATTTATTATGCAACAAACCACATAGATCAGCGATATGATTACAAAATCTTGTGCTTATAAACACTGTTTCATCGATATGTTATTTGCTGCAGTACCATATTATATCCTTACTATATTTCCTATCAGTAATCTTAAATCCTTGGTCAATACCTGTACATGTACATGTAAAACATTTTCCCAACTTCAAAGACTGCCACAAGTTTCTCATCAGTTAAGATACAATTTCTATGTCCAATTTCACAGAGATAATACACAGTAAGGGAAACTTGACCAAAACTCATTTGCATATTAATTGTGCGCAAGAATTGTTAACAGTCCAGTTATTGCTTTAAATGTCAATTCTATCAAAAGAGAATAATGGTGACAATAATTGAAAACTAATATTCTAAAGCAAATTTATGATATCTTAAAATTCATAAAGGATGCCGAACTGTCCTTTAATAGTATATATTTCAACAAGTCTTGTAGACCTATATTTTTCAGCAAATTGTTACTATATTTTTGTCATTTTTTAAAGCAAAAATATATGAATAAAAGTGTGACTTGGAAATTTCAATCTTGGAGTTTATATTGCTGAAATGCACATACATGTGTAATTTGGTGTCAATATATATATATAATGTGTTACATTTTTGTATTAACCCCATACTTCAAAATGTGCTTTGACTTGTTCCCGATAAACAATATTATACCCACCGTAAAATTTGCGGAACGTTGACATTAAATGCGGTTTTCGATATCCCTGTGTCAATAATTTGTCAGTGAGTAGTTTACCTCTGTATATGAAATCTTCCTATGTTGTGCACACCCTGGCATATCAGATCATTTGTAAAATATAAACTCCAT
The DNA here is from genome assembly GCA_030159075.1 of Atrina japonica. Lineage (NCBI taxonomy): Eukaryota > Metazoa > Mollusca > Bivalvia > Pterioida > Pinnidae > Atrina > Atrina japonica. The sequence goes on from BROG01001130.1 coordinate 109,930, forward strand.
ATGCGGGTAACTGTGGGATATTACTACTTAAGCGTGGAAAATTTTATTCATGTTTATGTTAATACATGTATGTACAATATATATATGTACTGTAAATACATTACAAAATGTATTACATGCATGTTAAAAAAAATCAATTTCAAGAGACACAGCAGCCTTCATATACTGAACATCTCTACTCTCTCGGTATCCTAATTTTTCATCCATCATCCTTGATGATGATGTATCAATTACTGTATTATAATATATATATATATATATATATATATATATATAGATATAGATAGGCACACACACAAACACCTGCATTCATGACCATGTATATGTACATCTGACCTGTACAAAATGTATACACCATTTACATGTACATGTACATGTATGTTGCGAAGACATTATGATTAAATATTAGCACAGAGATGTTTTGATACAGTCCCTATATTTTGGTTCTGCCTTATACAGTTTCATGGATTTCTATACACTGGAAGTGAGACAAGAGCATGAGGCATAGCTTGCAGCCTCTTAGTCTAAATGAATGATCAACAAACAAGATATTCAAACTATTTATAGTGTATCCTTACTCTACAGGGTCTATCAAAACTCAACAGCCATGAAATCAACAAACAATATCAAATAGTAACTTAAGCATGAATGAACAAATGGCCGAGCAAAGAATTTGCAACACTACTCACTTACGTGAGGAATGACACCCAATTTTTATTCGTCCATTCAAGTACAATGTAAATCACCTCAAATGTCATTATCTAAAAATACCTGTACAATTCCTGTGAAAAGTTTCTCAGCTTGAAATATTTTCAAATTCTTTATAGGTTACTAAGCTGGGCTAGGGTCACGATAAAATAAATCTACCTCAGAGTTTTAAGAAAGAGATCAATAATGTAGGCAGACATTGTACAATTTATACATTTGTATCAAAAGTGACATGGAGCTCCAGGACAACTTGACCTGACCCCCTTTTGTGGGGGAAATCCTGCCTCATATTTAAACTTTACATGTATCACGATATATGAAAATTGAAAAGTGTATCACCATGTATCCTGATGTATCATATTGTTAATTAGGATTATTCAGTGTAACATTGGAAATATACAGGTAGCAGTGTGATACATATACAATGTACATGTATATGTAGCTGGACTACTACCATATTTGACCAAAAAAGGGCACTGGGCACAGGTAATTGTAATACAGGGCACCTTTATTTTGACATTTTTTCTTTCGCAATACAGATTTTGATTATCTTGCCAAAAATGGTAGAAAACTGGGCTATGCAAAAATATCTACAATGTTATTTGTACTGTTTGTACTGAATTAATTACTTTGTTATCCTGTCTGATGTAGTAACAGTGGAAAAGAAACAATGTAGCAAAATTTGTTACTCACTCTCAAATCAAGATTTATTGTTTGAACTACGAGATCAAGAAATAAGCATTAGGACTACAAGTGATACATGCCTTACACAGATGTTTCATTAAAACTAACAATTTGGACAATTTCTTTGAATTAATGCAATTTCTGACATTCAAAGTGTAAAACTAGTACTATGCAAGGTTTTGGTAATTGCAGACTGTTTAAAATGACAGCAGTAGACAAAATGGGGAAGTTTGAATGACACCACTTCGCTTGAAATCCCGAACCCGAATTCAGTTTTATAAAGCGATGGAGTAAACAAAAAATTGGACGAGTTTCATGTTTCTTCGTAGAAAAATATATGATAAGCATTATTTTTTTCGATAGCGAATACATTTTAAATGACAAGTATTTAACAAAAGAAAAAAAGTAAGTATGACGGGTCTCATTTCGTTTGTTGATGAACATCAATGGCGACCTCCATGCATCAAAGAAATCACCGATAGAATCCAAAGTATTGCTTATATAATAGTTAAATGATGTTCTTTTGCAATTTTGAGGATATACGGTAATTGACATTTATTGCACCAAAAAGAAAAAAGTATGATGATGTCGGACGGTAATCTAAACTAATTAAAAATAAGAAAGGTAAACATTTTTCACACAGTTAGTACATTTTGTATATCTACATGAAAAAAATATCTGGGGCGCCTTTATTAGAGCAGGTGCCCTTTCATGGACAAATATGGTACAATGTAAAATTTTACTGTATTTGACGCGATAAGTACCCACGGCTACAAAAATCAGTAAAAAGCAGGGCTCACCCTGTCATAAGTCAATGTAGCAATCGAATAACTTTTTTCAAGATTGGCTAGAAATCAATGTAATTGGCTAATTTTCTGGCTAATATTTCAAATCATGTTTCATATGTATCACTGTACCACTATTTATAAAATTTTCTTTTGTCATGATGTGTTTTGATGGGTTTTTTTTTTTTTTTTTTTTTTTTAATATTAAAAAACATAAATTTAAATTGATTTGGTATAAATATTCATTGACCACCTGGCTAATTAAAATTTCAATTGGCTAAAAAAAAAATTCTGGTTGGCTAATATTTTGGCTATCAGTTTTCTGTGTCCAGAAAAATGGTCCGGGTGCTTACTGGGACCAAATTACCGGTAATAGTCAAGTTGACATAAAACGCTAATGGGTCAAATACTGTATTCATTACAATATTACATATTAACGTTCTTGTACATTGGTATGTGTATTTTATTTTAGGCAAGTTAGAGATAATTCGTTGATACAACATGTACATTGTACATGTAGGTGATCCCATCAGACAATAAAATACTACAAATGTAATAAAGGAACTACATGTACATGTAACATAAATCCATGGTTTATCTTTCTGAAAAATAATGATTATTTATTTTTTCATATAGATATACATGTACATATGATATATATTGATATATATTTACAGAAATAAAATCACAATATATCGTTGTATCAATATATTGTTACATATATACATGTACACTACTAATTGGGGTAATGTTTGTTTGTTTATTGTTGTTTAACATCCCACACAACAATCTTTCACTCATATGGAGACTTCACCAAATGCCGTCAAATTTTGGCCTATGCTTGGCACTTATGGCCATTGCGCAGTGAGGGTTCTTTAACGTGCCGACGCCTACATTGTACTCTGACACAGGACCTTGGTTTTTACTGTCTCATTTGAAATACAGGAAACAAACCTTTTGCTGACTGGACTCAAACTCACAACCTCAGGAGCAAGAGTCGAGTGCACTACCGACTGAGCCAGAACGACTCCAATTTGGGAAATGTATGCAAATCTAATCGGATGACAATCACAATTTCACAAACAGACCTTAAAATTACTTACAAGCGTTTTACTTACTCAGTGTAAAATATTAAGAGATATATGTCACCAAAAGTTACGACTCACATGTAACTTACAATTACCAACCCCTGAATTCACATTTGGACTTGCCTATGTCTCTCAAGACAGGTGATCTCTCAAAAGTGTTTTTATTTTAATCATAACTCATCAACCCCTGAACAACACTGGACTCTTCTGCATAGCAATGACTTAGACCAGTCCAAATGTGTCTTTAGAGATCAATGAGTTACATTGTATTTTTTTTTTTTTTTTATTTAATTTTTTGTTTTAGGCCATACTAAACAATTTTTCAGTTATATGATGGCATCCAGTTTTTATTGGTGGAGGAGAAACCCCGGTTACCTGGGTAAAGACCACCGACCTTCCGCTAGAAAACATTGTAACTATATGTTAGATGATTTCAAAATGTGGTCTAAAAAGACAGGTGATCTTTCATGAAAGTGGTCTCTAAATACAGGTTCTACTGTAGTTTTAACAAGAAAATTACAGTATTTAGACCTACATGTACTTTTGTAACTAGACAATACTGTGCATACATGTACATGAACATATATTGTATACATACAAATTTACATGTAGTTTACATGTACATCTAAACGTTCTTCATGTAGGCCTATCTTGTAATCAATATTTATGTGAATGTGAACATATATATCCTGGTCACAAAATAACAGAAATGTCTGCAACCCATTCACAGGTTACACTAAAAGGAATGACTGTAACCTGCAGGTTATAAGACAGCAATGACCGAGACTTAAAAATGAAATTCATCGAGACCGGAGTGAGTCCAGTGGAGGTTACGCGATTTTGCATTTGCTATAATTATAAACTCTGCGTAACCTGAACAATCGTTTCGGAGTTATTTTGTGGTCTGTATACATGTGTATATATCGGTACATCATCATGCATATGTACATGTATACCAATCTATGACAGAAAACATGCTGCAATCAGACATCAGATCTTTTTTTCTTTTTTCTTATTACAGCCACTACAGGTATAAATTTACATGTATACAGAGTAATGTTGTCCCTGTTTATCATGTAGTGATGTACTAAAGATTCTATCTTTTATATGTATGTATATATGAGCCAAGTCTCCTAAACATTTATTGTAATTTGTATGTACTGCAGCTAAATCGTAATGTATGAAGCATACATGTATATTGTACACAAAACAGGAGCTGTAAATTTTGTTTCAGCTGCTTGGGTCCAGGACTTTTTTGTTACATTTTGCCTGAGTCCGGTCCTCAAACATATGGGACCAATAACAATTAATCTAAGTCACAGTTTTAATGTAATCAATCAATACAAATAACAATTATCAAAGGTAGTAACACAAAATTTTATAAACCAAAATTTGCCACAGAATCATATGAGAAAATGACAATTGAACTCTATTAACTTAAGGATACAAATGAAGTTTAGAAATAATTAAAGAAATTGACAGACTAGTCATTCATTGAATTTGATTCAGACTTGTTAGGTCCTCAGACCCACACAGCAAGAAAATGACAGGGTCTGAAAGTAAAATATGTAGGTCTCGGACCTCGGACTTAAAGAATTTTCAGCCCTTGACAATAACATGTGTACATGTGTGTAATAAATCATAAATGTTAAACATTGTGTACACAATAATGTATATCAGTGTTACATGTACAAATGTAGAATATTGGTGGAATTGTTGTTTAATGTCCCACTCAAGAATCTTTCACTCACATGGAGACATCAACATTGCCAGTGAAGGACTTCACAGTTTGGCCTATGCTCGGCACTTACGGCCATTGACTGATTGAGCAGTGAGAGTTCTTTAACATGCCGACACCTACTGTGGCACGGGATCTCGATTTTTACTGTCTCATCCGAAGGACAAGAATCCGACCTACCACTGGCTGGACTCATCTCACAATCAAGAGTCGACTCAAGAGCACCACCGACTGAGCCAGGCCAGCTGACATACATGTACGTGTATGTAAAACTTGGGTTTTAGTAAGGCAGGACCAGTAACCGACTATCAGGTGTTATTTTGTCTTTCCGAATGTACAATATGTACATGTACCTCGACAATATCTTTTTCTTTTGTTCGAGAAAATTGTTCATCAACTTGCAAGTTATCTAAAAAAAATGAAATTGTGTTCTAAATGGCCGAAATTATGCAATAGCCTGCTACTGGTCCCCATCCAGTAAGGAAATGAACTACAGTATAAACTCTATATACTGCCACTTTTTGTTCTGGAACATTTTGGCCTTATAACGGGTATGGAGAAACATCAAATTTGCACTCTCGGGTGATGGAAAACATATCTAAATTGGCCCTATGTGTACATAACTTATGTTGCACGTAAGTATGAATGCATAAAACGATAATTGTAAATGAACTATATAGTAATACATGTACTTTGTCAGTGTACAACATTCAAACATATGATACATGTAAAAAGTATTATTTTGTGGTAAACTTTTGCAATGTCTTAAATGACCATTGTTTGCAATAAAGATACTCTTTCTACAATATCCATTAAAATGATACCTAATTTTGACAGAAAAACTTAATATAAAAGTAGATTTTTCTCACACTGGACCACAGGCATTGCTTACATGTTAAGAGTCGAGTCCCGCCCATTTTAACAGCAAGAATGACTTTCATATCGAGGTGATATTTCTAGGGTTTAAATTGCAAATATATATATAGCATGGTATGCTGCATAGAGCATTTTGTTATGTCGACATGATATCCAATTTTAAAGCAGACATAGATATGGGCGTGAACAGGGATATACCTAAACAGATAAAACGGAAAAAGAACTGAACATTGGTCGTAGGACGGAATGATAGTGTACGTAGCCGAATGAGGCGATGACTGCTCGCTACTGTGTGTCTACCAACCTTGTCTAAACATTTTAGTTCTTCTATTGGGTACACCGTCTTTTCACACTTTGCACAGCGTTTGTTCATCTTAACCAATCAATAATATATCCTCATTAATCCAAATGCACAAGTAATTAACCACCGATTACGCTGACGAAATACGCTCCAAGGTAAGGTGCTATTTTTCCTAACTGGTTGCAAGTCTATGGAGGCACGTAGTTGTAATAAATTGAAGGGTAACGATCGATATCAGACTAATAGATTTGCGTTCTGTGAACGTTGGAATTTTTAATGGCGTAAACTACATGATTAAATATCTTGATATTGTAAATGTCACGAAATGCTGTTATGAAAAAGAGTATAGTATCATAGTATGGATTGAATGTTAATAGTATTTATGACAATAAAAACTTTCCGTAGTTTGCATACCGGAAGTGATGTTGTAATAACACACAGAGAGAGAACGAGATTGTCTAATTCAAGTATGGGGCCATTTCAAAAGTACGAAGACGTGCAAAAAGAAGTCGGACACTATATTTTTTACTATATATTTCATATAAAATTCATTTTTTCTAAATATTATTTTGAAGCAATTTATCAAAGCTTTATATAAAGCTTTATATATCGCTGATTGTATGTAGGCTAATTTTCTAGTTCATTTAATCTTTGATTGAAAGATTTCAGAATTCAAACAGAAAGTAATAATTATACATCACGAATTTTATTTACGCTTAAAAAGGGTTTTCCTTACAAAGATTAAACTTTCTGTTTGAAGAGATAAATCTTTTATTTTCTGATTCAGAATATTAAAAATAATCATACTAAAGAATGAAACTGTGTTATATATCTCTCTGGTATAATTTAATTCTTTATAAAATGTCGTGTTAAGTGAATGTGACCGTTATGAAATGTCCCAAATTTTGAACACCGTTTTCCCCGAATGCACACATCAAATGAAAATCTCGCGTCTTTCTCTAAGAATAGCAATATAGAGACACCCAAATGGACGAAGGTGGAACAGAGATATTGTACTCAATATTACGGTGTAGGAGTCCCAAGGGATACTCAGAACTTAGGAATAGCAAGTTCTCTAGATTTGATTTTTTGTTTTACGCCATATTCAACAATCTTTCAGTCATATGATGGCGTCCAGTGTTTATTGGTGGAGGAGAAACCCCGGTTACCCGGGTAAAGACCACCGACCTTCCGCAAGAAAACTGGCTAAAAAGTTCTTTAGAAAATGTTATTGGAATGTAATAAGACTTCACACATGAAAATATGTGATTTTATTTGAAATATATAGTAAAAATGATGGTGTCCTTATAATTTTTGTGAGTCTCTATGTGTGTATTGAATCCATGTGTATCCGATTTGTAAATCTTGGCCAGTAGTGACCAAATCTACTCAGTTCTCCAGCTCAACTTATTTATTTAAACTCATTGACCCCTGTAGCCATATTTGGACTCACCCATTTAAAAGAATGGTGAGGTCCACTCTCAGATTTCAGGGGTGTATGATCTAGAATCAAAATTTTACAATAATTTGACGTGCACAATTAACTTGTTTATTCCCGATTTATGACAGTCGACTATACTTTTAATTGATTTGGGTGAGTCTAAATGTAATCATGGGGGTTGATGATTTAAGTTGAAACAAACAATTCATAATCTAGACTGTAACTACACACGTTTGTACATATATTGCATGCAATTCAGAAAAAAAACTACTATAATGCATAGAGACCTACAGTCAAATTATAATAAAATAAACGATGAGTTTGAGTCATGAGAAATTTTGGTACCCCCACCCCCTCCCCCAGATTTCAAGTGATTAGAGAGATACTGGGACTACTGGTTGGGGGAGGTATTTCCTAACTATTTCAGAAAATTTTAGGTAATAACTTCGTAATTAAATAAGCAACATATAATTAAATCAGCGATATAAATTTTATATGTCGCTGATTAAATTAAATGAAAATTTGACATTTGAATAACACCACGCTGTATTCAACTGATAGTGTAAACAGTTGAATTAATTCAAGTCTCCAAACATAAAACAGTCTGAATGAATTTTCATGTCACCTCCAAAGGTAATATCTAGAGTAACCTTTTTCATTTACAATAACAAAGTTTGAAATGTATTTTAAATTTGTGTTGACTTTACCATAAACGAGACGATTCCGGTTTTCATATCTTAAACTTTCCACATTGAAGTAATGATATTCCCTTTTTACCTACATATGGTGTGTATACCTCCAACATGATCCCCAGTATGTCAGTGCGTGTTCACCCTGCGATCATTTCATATACAGGGGGCAAACTGATGAAGTATTATTCCGAGAGACGTTCGTCTTGATCATTTTAACACCCCTTGCAAACTGTAGCTATAATGTATCATTTAAAATTCATACTAAATATTTTTTAATTATAATTTATTCACTTGTAATTTCAAATTTCCATGTAATTCCAGGGTGCACATCATACATATACTTAATTCTCCTTTTTATAGTTTACTATCGAATGTGAATGACGTGGTAAACATAATTAGGAAATATTTGCTCAGATTTTGGGAAAAATAGATTTTGAATTGGGATTGGGGCCTTTTACAGGACCCCCATGTTGATAGCATGCAATGGGACATGCCAGCATTGCTCTGCAGGTTTTCATATGTATCCCGTGTAGAATGTCTTATCACAAAGTCCGATGGCCAACTGAAACCAATCATGACAGATGCCCTTCCAGCTTCAAAGGCCATCATTGAGATGGTTAAATGTCAATGCAAAAGAGAGTGTTCTTCTGCTAAATGTTTTTGCAGAACTAAAAACTTATCATGCACCTATCTTTGCCCATTTGGTAGTGCGTGTCAGAATAATGAGAACACATAGAGCAAACAGCCTATGTAATTGATGATAATGATGATGATGATGATTGCCTTAAAGCTCAAACACATTTCTGTCATGAGGAGCATTTTGTTGTTTACTGGACTGTAGATTAGAGGAACGGTCACATGTAAATCATTCAAATAAAAAAGAAAATTTTAGTCGATAAAGTTTGTGGTTGGATCTAGCTTATTTATTTTGATACCACTGGATTCTTTGGCCCTGAAAATGGTAGTTTAGCTGTCAAAATCAAAGTTGTAAATAATTAAGAAGCTGAGATATTGATGAAGACCTTTTTACACGGCAGCCATTTTGTAAAATCCAAGATGGCGGCCATATAAGGCTTGGGGCAAATGGAAACGTTGTTTTTCTGATTGCTTTTACTATCATGGGGGGACATGAGTATACTTTTCCGGCGACAATGAAAAACCGTTAAGATGCTTGTGTTGGAAATAAGTACTTTATTGTATAGGTCGGTTAGGTGAATTCTGGATATCCAAAATTACACCCGTACACTCCGAAGCCTAGAATCTGACTATCTGAAAAATTTACAAAACATATGTACATAGATAAGAAGAACAAAGGAGTCAGTTAGCATGATATGTGTGAAAAGTCTTAAAGGGGGTTAATACGTGAATGGACATTACTCATTGAAATGACATTGAATGACGATTAAACAGAATAACAAATCAAATGAATACAACAATGAAAATTAATTAAAGTTCAGATGTAACAGTCTTTTGTATGTAAAACAATTCCTTTGTTCCGAAATAATCCCGACATTAAGTTTTGATGAGAAAGTAAGTAACTAAAATAGGAAAATATAAGATAAAATCGAATAAAAATAAAAAGTCCGAACTCGGTTGTTTATCACAAAATTTCTTTGTAATAAAAATATAAGGTTTTCAAAAATGTGTAGTTTTCATACTATCCACCAAAATCCAACGGAAGTTAAAATCCATACGTAGTGAACCTGACTAAGTAATGAATTTATCATATATACACGAACGTATAACCTGTTTGCCAAGTCTATTTTAAAATGTTTCATTTTAAATTTAGTAATATCATCACGTGATGTCCAGCTTTACTGTGACTAGCGTGTTCTCGTGGGCATTGGAAGGCTCACTCAGAGTACTTATTGATACACGTTTTTTCAGTTGTCCGATTTTCCACCCACCCTTTTATCTACAAAATGTTTTTATTTTACATGTTCCAAAAAATATAATTCCATGATATGATTTCATTTAATTTTGTTGATTAATAATAAAAATGAATGTATTTTCAGGTGAAAATAGCCTGTGGGAATAAAGATGGAACTTCATTAGTGCTTACAGATATGACAACGTAAATTGTAAAAAAAATGTAACAAATCCACTCGTCTGAGCGTTTCATCCCTAATATATTATAAACTATAAGAGCCAGTCTGGCTCAGTCGGTAGCGCGCTTGACTCTTGATCGTGAGTTCGAGTCCAGGGGTGCTCACCATTCACAAGGACCTGGCCGGTACTAACAACGTTTTGCCAATGGTACAGGCGTACTGTTGAATCATGGGAAGGAACACAACTTAGAGGAGGTGCCATTGTGGCCGCGGTCGGACACGTTACCATTGGTGGGTAGACCGGTCTAACTGTTCTACTCCACTGAATGGTAAGCAGCCAAGCTGGCGGCAGGTTGGTTTCCTGTCCTTTGGATGAGACAGTAAAAATCGAGGTCCCGTGTCGCAGTAGTAAAGAACCCTCACTGCTCAATGGCCGTAAGTGCCGAGCATATGTCATGGGCATCCGGCGTGAGGTCACACATTACTACTGGGGTGAAACTATCAATGGTTACACGTAGTTTACATAGGACTTCTGCTACTGCAGAGACCATTATATCAGTAAAACGAAATGTAAATCATTAATCTGTTATTGGATTATTTGAAATGTATAATTCTATATTTCGAATATAAAACATGTTTTAATTTTTCAATGAAATTTTAAGTGTTTTGTGAGCCTTAAGTGGAATTTTCATAGGATTGCAATGTCAGAAAACACCGATTTTTATCAACAAGGATTTTAATATTCTACTTCAATTTGCATTGATAGGAATAAGTATGTGGTGTATAGCATCCCACGCAGTCATAAAATACTGTAAGCCGAAGCTTGTCGGCATCTTGTATCTCCTGGCCCTTTACCGGAACTGGGCGGAGGTGTGAAAATCGCTGCAGCGTGAATACTGGGCGTGAATACTGAGTTGTCTTTATTGTTGAACAACATGAAAAAGACCGTTGTTCAATTCCAAATAAAGTATTTAAAGATGATTTTGAAAAATAGTTTAATGTCCTCCAAAGGGAAGTATCAGTATGTGCAAAAACAGAAAAACACTCAAATTTCACAAATTTTCGGCCACTTGGCCTTTATCAAGTGAAAGACGACAATATTGTTGTCTTTCACTTGATAAAGGCCAAGTGAAATTTGAGTGTTTTTCTGGTTTTTTTTACATAAAACTTGATAATTTCCTAAATGTTCATATATATTTAAGCACATGTCTGATTGATATATGATTTTTTCTTCAAATAAACATCGCTGAAATTAATCATATTAATTTTTGTTTTTATAATTTCTTATTTACAGGCCTACATGATAATTCTGCAACTTAAATGATTTAGTGAAAAAATTTCTTGACTGAAAAACCGTGTAGATCTACCAGAACAGTAACTATTTTTACTCTGCGCATAAACTTAATTTGCATCTTTTTTTTTAATTATTCAGTAAAGATATGTTGAAAAACAGATCATGAAAAAGCTATCCAACAAACTCAAATATAAAAAAAACATGTCGTTTCTGCCCGAAAAACTCGTTTATATTACGCGATTTCCCATTCGGTAAGCTTGTTGTCACATTTCACCCCAGACGTGCCTGTTACTAGTGACGCTTCGAGAGATACCCGGATGCTCGGACGCCCCAAAAGGCAAAAAATTTAAGCCATTCACCGGCATTTAGTGACGTCTCCATATGAGTGAAAGATTCTTGAGTGGGACATTAAACAACAATAAACAAACAAAATTGTAAAGTTGAACGAATAAGAACATAACGTGTCAATGTTTGAACGGGCAACTGTAAAGAGAGATAACTCCTAAATAAACTCCAGACAAACTGCGAATCTAGCGTATCGAATCATCTGAAATATAGTGGAACCTCGCCTAGACAGCATCTCCCTTAGACACCACCTCCCTGAGGAGACCACCTTACATTTAAGACCGTAAATATATTAGCTCAGATCCTCAATTAAGGGAACACCACTAATCATTAGGTTGGTGGAGCGCCAGTTTTTCAACATGAAAGTCACTAATTCGAACCCCTATCTCCTATCATGCAGATTTTCAATACTAGAACAGAGTAACTCATTTTGTAGAGGGCCAGTTCTTTAACATGAAGGTCACAAATTCTATCCCCTATTGTGCCAGATTTTCAATAGGACCTACTGGGGCAGAGTAACTCAGTTTGTAGAGCGCCAGTTCTTCAACATGAAGGTCACTGGTACGATCCCCTATCCCCTATCGTGCCAGATTTTCAATATCAGGACGGAGTAGCTAAATTTGTAGAGCGCCACTTCTTCAACATGATGGTCACCGACTATTTTGATCCCATATCACCTGTCGTGCCAGATTTTTAATAGGCCTACCAGGGCAGAGTAGTTAAGTTTTTAGAGCGCCAGTTCAACATGGAGGGCTTTCACGGTAAAGTAGCGCAAGTAGACCACCAGATCTTCGACAATAAGGTACCGAATTCGATCCCTTATCCCCCATCGTTCCAGATTTTCAATACTGGGGCAGAATAGCTCTGTTTGTAGACCGCCAGTTCTTCAACATTGAGGTGACTATTCGATCCCCTATCCCCTATCGTGCCAGATTTTCAATTTCACGGTACAGTAGCTCAGTTTGTAGAGCGCCAGATTTTCAACATGAAGGTTACTAATTCGATCCCCTATCCCCTTTCGTGCCAGATTTTTCAATACTGAGGCAGAGTAGCCCAATTGGTAAACAAGAAGGTCACTGGTTCCATTCCCTGTCCGCACAATTTTATGCCTATAGATGAAGAGTAAATGGTCTAGTATTTATAAGAGACTGAGTATAGTGGGGGTAAGTACAGAATCACACACACGCTAAAACATCTCTCCCTGTCTCACAGGGACGGGTGACAAGGTGACTGTTGGTAGTTAGTCACATCGTTCTGTTAAATCAAATCAAACCAAATCAAGCAAATATTACCGGGACTCAAAGTCACATAATTTACACAATACTCGCGTTCAACTAATTTG
>BROG01001131.1:0-123126 GCA_030159075.1 Atrina japonica
GTTTCTATAAAATAACAAAGGTATTTCTCATTAATACGGATGGATAAATTACTATGTAAGAAGACATAGACACATTTTTATTTCTCCTGTTGGCAAATATCATATTCTTTGTTATGAAGGAAATTGAGATACATATCCTGGTATCACAAAAGGCATAAGGTTATGAAATAAGATTAATCTAATGTTAATTGGTCAAGAGCAAGAAATTCTGGTTGAATTTGAATTTATTTCATCATAGCTTTAGACATGAATGTAGAAAATCCTGTCTTTTTTTTAATTATATAGTTAGCCTGCTGCTTTTCAAATTATACTCACTTGTGTGGGCGATAGTATTAGTGGTGGTAGTACGATGAGAACAGGGATGATAACTTATAAAGTATTTGTTTGACCTAATATGGGATATACACCGTCGGAAAACTCCACATGGACGATTGCGAGAGCCTTTTCCCGGGTTCCAGACGTGTTGATAATAGAAAAAGAACTTATGTATGTAACAAATTAAGGGCCTACCGGTTTATATATATATATATATATATATATATATATATATATATATATATATTATATATATATATATATATATATATATATATATATATATATATATATATATATTGTGTGTGTGTGAATAGATTTACAGGTACTTAGACAGATAGATAGATAGATAGATAGATAGATAGATAGATAGATAAATAGATAGATAGATAGACAGATAGATAGGTAGGTAGGTAGATAGATATAGAAATTTAAAATGCATATATTACAGAAGTCATGATAAAACTTAAATCACAATTTTATATATATAAATCTTGAGCCCTTGCTTGATTGTCATTTATCTCACTTAATCATAAAATGATATTGTATGAACGATTTCACTCAATTCTATAATTAACTAGGTGATTTTCCAAAGAATTACTACATATTCCGCCTTTGTAGTGTTGGTCGTTTTCCTGTCTACACAGGATTAAAAAAAACATTCCTAAAATGGATAGGTATCACCGTAAGTATTCTATAAGTCTACAATATCATATTTAACGAATGGAAATACTGTGCGATTTTTATTAAAGTGCAATATCAAATCCAATCGTCGAATTACTGCATTTGTACCTAGCTTACATATCTAGGCGCTTGTGATACATTTGTTTTAAAATGAATCCGTTTTAAGTTCGGTTGAATAACAGCAAATGCATCAATATGTAGATGAATACTTTCATTTAAAATTTCTTTTTCAGATGAAAAAGACGAATTATTTTTATTCTTCCTCATCATTCAGTTTTTTACCGGGTAAAGTAAGAATTTCTGTGGATTTTTTTTTTTACATAAAGACGTTTCAGTGACGGAGACCGGGAATGGCCTTTAATCGGATAATAACATCAATGTAATTATTGACATATTATATGGACAATACGGCAACTCCAATGCTTCAGACAGTGAGTTGTGATACAATAGATATGTTTCAAGTAAGATTTTTGTTTCCCATTGAAAAGAGATTTCGTGATGGCTTTACCTATTATAACCAAACAACTAATACAGTGATATTGAATTTCATTATCGTGTAGAGTGTCTTGTGCTCATTATTATCAGCGATAAATACAACTGACAAATTTTATGAATAACTGTTTTAACCCATCGACCCCAGTGATCACATTTAGACTCACCCAAATCAAAAAGTAGTGACGTCTTATGTCATAATTCAGTGAACAAAGTAATATTGCACGCAGAATCATTATAAACTTTTGATTCTAAATAATACAACCCTGAATTCTGACAGTAAGCGTAACCATTCTTTGAAATGAGAGGTCCAAATGTGACTTCAGGGATTGATGAATGTACTTTGTATTGAAAGAATAAATACACATAATAGTCACCCACATTTTACAGAGTGAATGGAAATATAACTATTTAACACTGCCATTAATTCGAACATATATTTTGATGTATCTGATTCAGCCCTCAATGCATGAAGGCTAACATATGTGAGGCTTTATAAATCGCTGATTCAACAATTCACAAATCCATCTGCCATTTATCAATATGGGAATGGTGGGGTGTCTCAATAATATACTTATTAAAAAAAGTCAAGCGACTGTACTTAAATATCCACCAATGATGGGATTCTGAAGAGACAACCGACCTTCCGCAATTAGAACGGGGAACATCTTGACAATATCAGTTCAGGTTCCGGTGAGACGCGAATCAGCGCTGAGAAGAAGTGAGAGAGGCTTCAAGGTTTTAAGTGTGATACTCTGGTGACTCATTTATTATACAAATGTAATAAAAATAATAAAAAATATATTACTGCATGAAATTTCTTGATATTATATATTACAGATATCTGCTTATTGCTATGGAGGTATGAGTGATAGAAGGCGTGGTCACTAAACGTATCCGTGACATATCAATTGCATAATATACAAAAAGTGTAATTTGTTCTGTTTGATGATAACAGCGCGCTAAGTATGGGGAATGATTTAACCATTGGTTGGGTTTTTGACAATATTTTACTTTTATAACTCTACTAATATAAATGACACAAGCAGTGAAAATGCTACAAATGCCATATTAAAACAAATTATGAATAATGTGTGACCACAATAAATAAGTTATCACGTTATGCAAAGAGATTGCTCGTTTCGAAGTAACCTTATTCATTATTTTTGCATTATCAACCGTTGATATCTAGCTAAGTGACGCGAGTTCTCTATCATTGTTACATGCGCCTTATGCGTATATTCTTTAACATTCATTACAGATTCATGTTGGAAGACGGAGTTACAGCATTCCCTGTCCAGGAATCAGAAAGAGAAATTCGGATTGGAAAGACTGTTCCATTTGACTGAAACCAAATTTTATGAATTGCCAAATGTAGAATATTTTCGTCATACTGAAAATAATTATCATGCTTAAAACAGTGTATACTTGCTATCGTTTTGGTCAGCTGAACTGTGATGATTTTATCAAATAACATTAGTACTAAATATCAGAACTAAAGAACCCGTTGGTCATTTAATTTTCAATGAAGACTAGTAATTGATCAGTTTGTAATATTTTGATTTCACACAGCAATTCTGACCAAAAGTGCAAAATATATAGACTTTCATTTATAACACTATTGCACATTTCAGATTCTTAGTGAATTGAATTTTATACACATAAATGCGGATACTGAGTAATATATTTGCCAAGACAATGTTTCAATGAATCAATTTTTATTTCCAGCATATAGCGATATTATTTACTTGTATCTATCTCTCTCTCTCTCTCTCATTACAATCATACACACACACACACACACACACACAAATAACATATAAATATATAAGCAGGTGTTAATTTCAATTAAAATAAAATAAAATATAAAATGGAATAATATAAAATAAAATATTATACATCGTAAAATGAAATAATCCTAAATAGAATAATGCATAATTAAAATATTATTTTAGTGCAATAAATATAACTATTAGATGTATGTCATATATCCGTGTGCATTTTATATGTATCAGTGTATGTTACTTGTTATCTATTTGTAAGCACATATATTTATTTACTTTCTGGGTGGCTGACGATGACACAGGACCTGGACCGTGTATCGCGGATTTTAACACTTTCATTCATTTTTCCCAGCACTAAATTCCCGCCATAATGACCACAACTGGTCATTCTCAACCTTTCCTTTGTGCAATTCAGAAGGAAATTAATTTATCTCATAATTCGGTACCTATGTATGAATGAACTGGTAAGAATTTATTCTCTATTTTTCTTAATGTTTCAATAATTTCGTATTTGCTTTGGTGTGCTTTCTGTGTATTGTATTTTTTTTTCTTTTCGTTTAGTTGCTTTTTATTTCATTGTTGCTGATGTTGCTTTGTATGTTGTTTGTTTGTTTGTTTGTTTATTGTTGTTTAACGTCCCACTCGAGAATATTTCACTCATATGGAGACGTCACCAAATGCCGGTGAAAGGCTTCAAATTTTGGCCTATGCTCGGCACTTACGGCCATTGAGCAGTAGGGTTCTTTAACGTGCCAACACCTACTGTGACACGGGACCTCCAGCTTTTACTGTCTCATCCGAAAGACAGGAAACCAACCTGTCGCCTGCGGGACTCGAACTCACGACCTCACGATCCAGAGTCGAGCGCGCTACCGACTGAGCCAGGCCGGCTCTTGTATGTTGTAAGCTTTATTCGTTTCGACTAATTTCTGCGAAACGGGATAAGGATATATTAAAATTATCAAGAAACCCATAACTGTTGTTAATTCTCTTTTCCCGGGTTATAAATAGCGCCCAACGTGAACTTTCGTTGAGCCAGTCTGTTGTTCCCGGCGATTCTCGTAACAGGAGCCGTCCGTCCATCGAATAATTGATAAAAGGTACCTTGACAATATATTTAACCAAATATTATTTGAACTATGTTTTACAGACAATAATTGTGTGTTAGGAAACTGCATTTCACTTGATTTCAACTCGGTTACTCACTCAGTCACTGCTTTAGATCTTATAACACGTGAGAAATGTAGATCGACAAGTATAAAAATCGTCAGTGTTATACCAATATTCGGAGTCCAATACTTTTAGAAATATTATTTGGTCTTGTATAATACCACTTTTTCTTTAGAAAATACACATACTTTTTTAAATTGGAGCTCAACTGATGAAGTCTAATTGACAGAAGCGATATCGTCTTTAGCATTATAACTTTGGTATTACGTTTATAATATTTATTACCATGAGGTCGTTGTCACTGCTGGTGGACCGTTTGAGCCCCCGAGAGTATACATAAACCTAGTACCTGGTATTTCGGTACCAGCTGTTCTCTTACTCTTCGAAGGATTTCGGCTATACTTTTAGAGATATTATTTGGCCTTGTATGATACCACTTTTCAAATTGGGGCTCAACTGATGAAGTCTTATTGACAGAAACGATATCGTCTTGAGCATTATAACTTTGGTATTATGTTTATAATATTTTAACCACTAGTTCGTTGCCACTGCTGATGGACCGTTTGAGTCCCCGAGGGTATACATAAACCTAGTACCTGGTATTTCGGTACCAGCTGTTAATCTTATACTAAAGTAATATTTGGCACTGTTAACACCATTTAAATTCGAAAATTTTCTAAAGCTTAGATAGTCATATTTTTTACAGTGGTTATTCTTAGACGGATTTCGGCTATACTTTTAGAGATATTATTTGGCCTTGTATGATACCACTTTATCTTTAGAAAATACACATACTTTTCAGATTGGAGCTCAACTGATGAAGTCTAATTGACAGAAACGATATCGTCTTGAGCATTATAACTTTGGTATTATGTTTATAATATTAAAGTAATTTTTGACACTGTTAACACCATTTAAATTTAAAAAAATTTCCAAAACTAAGATAGTCATTTATTTACAGTGGTTACTCTTGGACGGATTTCGGCTATACTTCTAGAGATATTATTTGGTCTTGTATAATACCACTTTTTCTTTAGAAAATACACATATGAAAATGACCAAAATTTTGTACATAAATTAGTGGGTGATTCTAATACTTCAGAAATATGTGTTGATGGTCAAAAGGTTGTTGCATTATTAGATAGTGGATCTATGATATCCACAATATCAGAAACATGTTTTCAGAGTTTACCAAGGAAACTGAAGTTGCACAGTTTAGATACTTTGGGTTTATATTTTTCGATTGCAGATGGATCTAAACTCAGGTACTTGGGTTATGTTGAGTGTCCCATTTTTATTCCAATTTTTACTGATTTACACAATGTTAGTAGTGCCAGATACTGAATTCAGTTTCAGATGTCCTATTGTGATTGGAACAAATGTCATCAGACTTTATGAGGAAAGCATTGTAGGGGAGATAACTCATTTACCTGAACAATGGCAGTAAGCTTTTAATAGCATCCAATGCAAAGCTTTTAAGTTGAAGTCCTTAAGTAAAACTCCTGTAAAGGTTGCCCCAAATGAATCGGTAGTTATACATGGTATGGCTAGGGGTATTACTGAAAATATAACATAAGTCATGTCTGAAAATACTAATACGTACTGTAATTATACAGATGTAGATATTTAAACTTCGAACAACAAGGTTTTCCTAAAAATATAAAACATGTCAGATACTAAAGTATAAATCATTAAGATGTCCAGGATACAGGTACAAATTTGGTAAAAAATTGACAAATACGGACCTCTTGAAATCAAGAGGTGGGGTCAGGTCCCATGTAGGCATCTCCTCTCGACAGGTTACACCCGCCGTGAGTCCATTCAAATTAAAATGAAATAATGAGGAACGAATCCTCGTCATAATTAGTACATACGTCTCAACAACCGCAAGTGATCATTTGATATTTATCTAACTGGAGTCACTCAATTGACGTAGTTTAACTTTGTGTCAATCTCTACATCTGCCGAACTATTTTGTCATGCTGGTTTATTTCTAAATATAAATATCATTTGTACTTTATATACAGAAATACTCATAAAATATACTCTACCAAATCCTGACATTGGGATATCATACAAAAGTTAAAATAGAATTAGAAATGAAACTTACTATACAATACCTTAACCCTCTTTGATACCCAGGTGGAACTATGCTGTGTCCCTCAGACATTACAGAAACAACAGCGGTTGTAAAGAAAATGAAAATTCATCGTACAAAGTTACATGATCATGGAAAACAAATACCAATGATTGTGATATGTAATATTGTTGTCTTCAATGTGAAATATGTTTCCGATTCACACACTTATCATTGATAAAATATAATAAGACTGTCATGCAGTTCATTCCTCTGCCGCAACAAATGCTACAGTCGCCAGGTGATGTTTGGTATTTAAATACACAGTCTGCTCTGATTTATGCATTTTAATCAGATTAATATTACTTTTGGCTCCTTGCCTGATTTATTACCACTCATCATAAATCATATTTATATCAATGAATAAACAGGTGTCAACATTAGATGTGTATCTCTTTTCTATTTACATTTTGGTCTGATATGATTAGCAAGGTGTCTATACTGAACACTAGCATTTTATTTGTATAATTGCAACTGTATCTCTCGCGGTAGACACACAGCACTGATAAAAGAGATAAAAAATCCATTTTGTAAATGTATTGGATAAAACATATTTTAAAACGGTCAGACAGCATCGTTTGGTATCTCCTTCTATACCAACTATTTACCTCCATTCTCGTTCGTATATGGTGTCTCAATATCTTGGGGACAGTACGTACGAATGGCCAGCGAAAATGTGTTTTATTATAGAGAAATCAGTAGTGTTACCCGGGCGTCCAATAATTCTTAAAATAATGCCATGATGCATTTCGATCAACCATATGATTTACTTATTTATAATTGCGTGGGTCTTCTTAAGAAAATAAGGAACGATTTTTATTTTTCAAGTAATATTATCATAGAGCACATCCATTTGAAACTTCTAGAGTAATACATATTGGGCAACATTCCATTGCGGCCTTTATCGGTTTGAATCTCATATAAAAGAAAGAAGGGTTTAAAACTCGTTTGTAACTACATACAAAATATGCATGGATAACCACTAAGTGACTTCTTTAAATTCTCAGAAAAGAATTGAGAATAAAAGATGAAAACAAACCAGGAGGTATTACCGACTTTGACTGCAAATACGTAATCAAAGTTGTGTAACTTTTGTCGATTATGTATATTTTTATGCATATACAAATGAAATGCGATTTTATCTAAATGTTAAAGATATATCTGATTAATGATATTTATTTACTTTTGTTAAAGTAACGAAAGAAAGACAAAGACACCTTCCAATGTTTGTGCATGTAATTAAATGTATCTTTGTCTTAAATAATTCTTTTACCACCCAAGTTAGCTTAGTCATAAATGTAACAATGAATGTACACTTATTCATATTAAATACCTGTTTATTTTCAGTTTACTACTTTAACTCTTATAATCATACAGACCATGATAGACGGGTCTTATACAATAGAAAGAACAATCCACACAGATACTCGGCATGAACGGGTTAATTAACAATATCCTGAAACAAATAATCTATATACATTCTACTGAATCAGTAGAAACGCGGTACCAACAAAAAGAAAGATTAATATTCACAATTTATCGAGGATTATAACAATATATTCCTAAAATGGCCATACCATTCCGTGAGTATTAATTTACAACTTAAAATGCATATTAAACTAGAGAATATTGTGCGGTTTCACCTGGTGTGTTATACACCATGTTTCTCTATTTTGTTCACTGAGTTTGTGCAATTGCTTTTACTGTATACTGAAAAAAATGATAAAAATGAAATCGTTGTATATTTGATTTAGTGACAACAAATGTATTCATATGTAGATAGATACTTTCATTTAAAATATATTTCTTTCAGATGAAGACGACGAATTTTTCTGGTTTCTTCTGTACATAAAGTTGGTGATCAGGTAAAGTATGAATTGTTGTCGCCCTTCAAATTCGTGAAGACATTTCAATGACATAGACTGATATGATTTTGATATGGATAATAATTGCAATATATGATGATATATCATAAACATAATACCATAGGATACTGATTTTCATAACTTTGTAAAAACCATGTGCTCATTATAACCTTCGATATATAAATATAAAATTTCATTTAAATCAAGATGATTTATTGTATTATGTATCAAATATCTTATATTTTCCCTATACTTTGCGCGTTGCATTCACAAAACAGTCATTATTCACAATTATCAGAATGTTCCATAAATAATTACATACAAACATATACGTGTATATTGGTATATCTAATTCAACAAGTCCTAAAGCCAGGTATCGTTAAATATTCGGTCACCGTTTGCGCTTGCCAGTCATTACTCAACCTTAGGATTTCAATTTTAAAACGTGCAGAATTCATGTTGCATTTGGCATACAGTTGTATATATATAATGACAAACTTTTGAGGAGGGGCATTGTTCTGGTGAAAAAAATAACCACTATGCACAGGTTTCCAAGGCCACCATAAAAATACCATCAGCATTCCAGTAAACCAAGGCCATAAATTTCAGTTGATGCAATACTCGTTGCCTTCTTTGGCGGCTGTGGACCACGGTGCGTCCATTGTTGAGATTTTTGTTTGACTTCTGAGGTGTTATGGTGGACCTATGTTTCCTCCATAGTCACAACGCTTCACGGAATGTTGGTAGGGTCTGCCTCTTAAAGGTTCAGATTTGCATGCAACGTGATTCGTCTTGTGTGTTTCTGATCACTTGTCAGCAGTCTTGGTACCCAACGTACTGAGATCTTTCTCCTCTCAAGGTCTTCCGTAAAAATGGTATGAACATTTCCCGAGAAACCCCGCTCCTAGTGTTGAAGCCAAGTCAGCATATATAGCCTTAGGTGTTAGACCTTTAATTAACATTGAATCACTACTCTTTCGGCCGCTTTGCAGAAAAACGACCAAATTACACCGTTCGTAGTCCGAGATATCCTTTAATTCAAGGCTGAAAAGTTTTCAATCAACCCCCATGTTTACACGCTTTTATGAATGAATGGAAACTATTTTATGCTGTGATAGTATCAGTGTTCGTGAGCTAAAACCCATATAACCTGGCGAGGGTGGAGTCTCTGAAATATTTCGTGACCTCGAGAAGTTTAAACTTAGGTAATTCATAATACATTCCTACTTGTCATCAAACATACTGTTATCCAGTTGGTAATAAACGTGTTTCCCGAGAATCCTTTCATAACCCAAAAATGAGTAGAATAAACCGTTTGATAACTAAATTGTTACTTCGACCGCCATCTTACATATATCTCATTCAAAGCGAATACTTTAACCATTGGTTTTATTTGGTTACATTTCAAGTATTTTTAATCTTTCTAAATGTAAACAGACACCAACCGTGAATCTGAAATAAAATCTGTATTGAAATTATTTGGAATAATTCCTGCACCTAATGGGTTATACAATTATGCAAAGGGATTGTTCGTCTTAAAATAAGCATGTTCATTATTTTTGCATTGTCAACCGTTCATAATCTAAGTGAGGTGAGCTTTCTGTCCATGTTAGATG
This sequence comes from Atrina japonica, assembly GCA_030159075.1. Lineage (NCBI taxonomy): Eukaryota > Metazoa > Mollusca > Bivalvia > Pterioida > Pinnidae > Atrina > Atrina japonica. Next base: position 10,064 of record BROG01001131.1, read on the forward strand.
CGCCTAATACACGATGTATTTAAAAATTATTATAGATTGGTGATGGAAAACGGAGCTTCAACGTTCCCTGTTCAGGAAACAGAAAGAGAAATACGGATTGGAAAGACCATGCCATTTAACTAAAACAGTGTGATGAATAGTCAAATGTCTAATGACTAAAGACGTTTATCATGGCAAATTCGTTTAAAGCTTAACATTGTATCATTGGTTTATATGTGGTCAACATTTTGTAAAGGAAAAAGCTGAACTGTTAATAAATACAATGTAATAAATTTACTTAATTTAATAACTAAAGGACCAGTCAGTAACTTAATCATTAATGAATGCCAGTAGTTTAATAATTATGTAGTGTTTTGATTTTCCTTACAGCATTTCTAGACAAACTTCAAAATACATAGTAAATTGCATTCATCCTTCTTTGGCAAATATATGTGACGATCTTGAAACGAATGTAACAATCTATTTATTTTTTTTATGTTATCTATATATAAAATTAGTCAGGAAAAGATATTTTCTGAGGAGTGAAACGAGGTAGAAAATAAATTGCATCCATTCTTCTATAGCAAATACATGTGACTTTCATACTCCTAGTGAAATAAAGTTTATATACATATTATGAAAAATATTTGGTTCGCTATTTTTTCAATGAATATGAAATCTCATATACCAAAGTATAAATCTAAATCTTCAGGATGTCCAGGATACATATACAAATCTGGTATTATTATACAATCACGGACCTGACAATCGAGAGGTGGGATCAAGTGCCATGGAGGAGTAAACATTCCCTATTGACCGGTCACATCCGTCATGAGTACACAGTCCATGAGTTTTAAATATCAATATTTATGAACTTCATTTACCAGAAAACGCATGCATTGTACTCTATCTAAACCTTTGATTGGGACAGCGGAAATTATTGAAATCACCTAACTGACAGTATCATAATGGTTTGATAAGTTTAGTGGTAGATTGGGAAAGGGTCACAGATTATTTTATTTTAGTAGAATTTTTTAATGGATCTGGAAAATGGCCATGTACTCCGGATGGAAGACACAGCCATCCCTAGAGTAGCCATTGTGTAGACCCTAGTTGTGAGAAGAAAAAAAGGGAGACCGAAGGAAACATGAAGAAGATGCGTTGACAAAGAGGTGAAGACTGAAGGTTGGAGCTAGGTCCAAGTACAGGTATGGAAAACGTACCGGCTACATTGGATGTCTTTGGTCGCAACCTTTTGTACACACCATTGCGAAGAGTAAGCAAATTTTCCAGAGAATAAATAGCATGGTCAATTTTTCGAGGTATTTCTGAAGTAAGGTGGTCATTATGCGAGGTTCTACAGAACCAAATTATACATATCACGAGTTACCTTATTTATAGAGTTAGAAACTACACAATTGGAGATTTATACGTTTCTGTCAATCCATTTTTCCCGTTTTCGAATTTAAATGTGCTTCTGCACAGACTTTTATTAAATTTCATTTCTTTAAATCTTTTTTTATTGTTCTATCTACTTGCAAACATAATTGATTGCATTGTTTCAAATGTAGAATTACATGGTTTTAGCGTTACTTACAAGTCCCCATTGCAAGAATATTCTGGAGCACGACCACAGACAGTGACTCTCTTTCACCAATCATATCTAGAACTAACTGTTGACATTTTCATCGAATTAATCCTTTACTCTGGGCTCGATATATTTCCGTGTAACATTTATGACGGGTGTTGCATACCGGCAGAGGACGCTGACTGTTTCTGGATTCCTGGTTCCACTTCGTTTGGGATTCGCATGTTGAGACCACTTGTTAATCTAATTTGTTGTATTTCGATGGGAGCCGGCCTGGCTCAGTCGTTTGCGCGTTCGATTCTTGATCGTGAGGTCGTGTGTTTCAGTCCAGCCGGCGACAGGTTGGTTTCCTGTCTTTCGGATGAGACAGTAAAAACCCGTGTCAAAGTAGGTATCAGCACGCTAAAGAACCCTCACTGCTCAATGGCCGTAAGTGCCGAGCATAGGCCAAAGTTTGAAGCCCTTCACCGGCATTTGGTGCCTTCTCTATATGAGTGCAAGTTCCTTGAGTGGGACGTTAAATAACAATAAGCAAACAAATCATATTCCATCGGTTATTTTTATTTTACTTATGTTGTTTTTTAAGTAGTAAAAGTCGTATTCAGCACTTCAAGTAACTAAAAAACACAAGTTAAGATAAAAAAGAAAAAAAAATCCGTTATCTGCCAATATGTTATTCTGTGATCGTCTCATCTAAGAATACATACATTTTGTACTTGATCAGATCCTAAATATGGGAAATATAACAGGTCTTAAACCGGTTGCAACAGTAAAAATAGAACTCGGATGCAATTATGTGGAGACCGTCAGGAAAAAATAAACCATAATACACAGTCGAATTTATATAATCTTACATAAAATAGAATGGGTGTGTTGATAAGGAAATCCGAGGATTGGACTTTTATCTTTATCATGCTAACATTTCAGTCAAAAACATACTGGTCTAGAGTCTTTAGCTACATTATCATGTACATAATATTGGAATAGAGATCCGTAATTACTACTAAATTAAATAACATTCTTTGATTTGATTTGAGTTGAGTTTTTGTTTTACGCCATACTGAACAATCTTTCAGACATATGATGGCGTCCAGTTTTTATAGGTGGTGGATAAACCCCGGTTACCCTGGTAAAGACCACCGACCTTCCGCAAGAAAACTTCTATATCGTAATAATATTATCATAGCTGCTATACTGGAAAATTAAGTAATCTTAAATCAGTTACTGAATTTCATTTCGCTATATTCGCCTCCAGTAAGAATACCGCGAAATTAAATACCTGTGAATAAATTACCTTACAAAAATGAAGTATCAGAAAGACAAGTCGTAACCAGTCTTGCGCTAATTTTAATATCAATCAGAAAAACGCGACATTTTCTCCCCATGAAATTAAACAACTATACAGCATACATACGGTACAGTGTATCTTTGCATCTTTTCGGGTCTTCTATATTCTTGTCACTTGGACCATCTTATGGATAATAATTTAGTTTCTGTGAACGTTTTAACCCCAAACTGTATGTACACTTAAAACATGATAACAAATGACACTATTACATAAAGTAATGGTGCACAATTGTTAACCTTTGTAAAAAAATCTGTTATTCATATGCTAGAACACGACACGATTGTTAACCTGATAGTATATCTAATGCTTGTATATAATATGACCACCGATTTGTTGATTTTGTTAAATATATCTATGTAGAAATGCACAAAGGAATTAACTTAATTGACATATCTAGTTTCTTGTGTCAGTTGTTTCTGTGAATCGTTGTCATGATTAAAATGGGTAGCTGTCATTGTTGGGATTTAAACATAAAACAATAAAGTTATACACGGGTTCCCCAACAAGTGTTCCCTAGACATTTGTAAGTAACTGGAGTCGATTAATTTTCATACATTAACTTGTGTAATTTTATATCTATGATAAGACGATTACCCCTAATTGTATGTACATATAGAGCGAGATAAGCTTTGACACTGTGATATAAAGTAGGTGTGTACAGTTGTAAACGTTTGTAGGGTCTAGTATGGACATCGAACAAGTGCCAAAACATCAAACGACTAATAACTTAAGAGTATGTCCAATGATTACATATAATATAAACACCGATTTTTTAAAAATTCGATCTACATAACATTTGCACAAATACATCTGTATATCGAATTACACACCTGGCTTTTTATGACATATTGGTATGTAGAAATGTGGATATTTAACAACTATATACATTGTATACGGTTTCCCTAACAAGTGATCCTTTAATATTTATTTAACTGGGGTCCCATAATTGACGTAGTTTAACTTTATATATCAATCTCTACATCTGCCGAACTATTTTGTCATGTTGGTTTATTTTTAAATATCAATATCTCTGTCTTTTACATACAAGAATACATATTCAATTTACACCACCAAATCCTGACATTGGGATGTCATGCGACAGTTGAAATAAAATTAGAAAGTAAACTTAGAATACACCATAACCCTCTTTGATACACAGGTTGAACAATGTTGTGGACTTCAGCCATAACAGAAAAAAAAAAAAAAAACAAAAAAAAAAAAAAAAAAAAAAAAAAAAAAAAAAACTAAAAGAAACAACTGCGGTTGAAATTATTATAAACATAATACCAAAGTTGTACTGCTTAAGACGATATCGTTTCTGTCAATTAGACTTCATCAGCTGAGCTCCAATTTGAAAAGTATGTGTATTGTCTAAAGATAAAGCGGTATCACACAAGGCCAAATAAGGAAATGATGATTCATGTTACAAAGTCGCATGATCGTGGGAAAAATACCAATGATTGTGATTGTTTCTGATTTATACACTGTATTATTGATAAAGAATAAAAATTCGTAGACACACTTCGTCCTTGGGTAGAAATAATTTTGGCAGCGTGCCTGCTATATCACGTAATCGTAACAATGACAACAGGTGTCAGATTTGTATCACCTTTCTATTTAAATTTTGTACTTACATAATAAGAAAGGTTAATATACCGAATACTAAAATTTTATTTGTAGGATTGCAACGGCATCATTCGCTGTTGACAAGCAACACTAATAAAAAAGATAAAAATTTCCAGTTTGTAAGTGTATTAGATAAAACATATTTTAAAATGGCCAGGCCGCATCGTAAGTATTCATTTAACAGTTAATTTCATATTTATTAAGAAAATATTGTGCGGTTTTTATTCTGAAGCAATGTTTTATTTTTGGCGAATTAAATCGCTGTTTATACTGTTTGTACTGACGAATATATATATATATATTATACTGTTTGTACTGACGAATATATATATATATATATATATATATATATATATATATATATATATATATATATATATATATATATATAAATATATATATATATATATATATATATATATATATATATATATAAAACATCGTTAAATATTAGATTCACTTAAAACAATTGCATTAGCACACACACATACAAACACATACACACACATACACACACATAAACACACACAATTTCATTAACGATAAACTATTATTATTATTACTTTTTAGATGAAGACGAGGACGATTTTGTTTTTTTCCTCCTCATCATACAGATTTTGATCAGGTAGGGTATATGAATTTCAGTTGTCTTTCATTTTTACAAATATTCATCGTATGAATAGGTATATTTTAAGAGTTCGATATGGCTTAATCGGTTATCTTAATTATATATATAAAACACCCTTAAATAGTAGATTCACTTAAAAAATAGGTATCATGCTTTAAGTCAAAAATACATTTTTGAATTCGAAAAGAGTTCGATATGGCTTAATCGGTTATCTTAATTATATATATATATATATATAAAACACCCTTAAAGATTAGATTCACTTATGGCTTAATCGGTTATCTGAATTTTATAGAACGCTAAAACCACATTAAGAAAGTTAAACTTAGTTTTTCTTGGTTAAACCTAGTTTTTCTCAGTTAAACCTAATTTTTCTCCAGATAATATGAGTTATGAGTTAAACCTAATTTGTCTCCAGTTAATTCATTAATAGAAATTAAACTAAATTGTTTTGATCATTTAAATAAATATTACAAACCACTCTAATCGGAAATCATAGGTTGTACAATTATGCAAAGGAGTTGTTGGTTTTGAAGTAATCATGTTAATTATTTTTATATCATTAACCGTTCTAGCTAAATGAGGTGAGCTTTTTCATTGTTATTTTATAGCCTTAAACACGATATATTTTAACATTCATTACAGGTTGATGTTAGAAGACGGGGTTACAACGTTCCCCGTCCAGGAAACAAGCAGAAATTCGGATTGGAAAGACCGTACCATTAAACTAAAACAACATCAATGTTTTCCTCAAACTGTAGACGTTTATCATAGAACATTTGTTTAAGGATTGTGACTATTCCGTTAAATATCCAAAGTACTGAATGTTAAAATTGAAAGATAAGTCGGTCATTTTATTGAAAAATAAGTCGATTATTTATTAAGTGAATCTAAATAATTTCATCATTACACACTGTTTTATTTCCACGCATCATTTCCGGGAAGAAATAAATTAACAATAACTTTTACTAATTCTTCTATTGCAAATTTATATAGTCTATATATATAGTCTACACACACACACACACACACACACACACACACACACACACACACACACACACAATATATATATATATATATATATATATATATATATATATATATATATATATATATGTGTGTGTGTGTGTGTGTGTGTGTGTGTGTGTGTGTGTGTGTGTGTGTGTGTGTGTGTGTGTGTATACTCTGCACACTATCCCTTTCTTAAACCGGGACATATATGTCCAATGCAATAATTGTTACAGGAACAAAAACGAAACTGAAACTTTTATTAAAACTACCCATTTTCTGAACCTGGCGAAGTTGGAAATGAAGGAAACAATTGATGCACAATTTAATTTCCTGTTGCATATTTTTATCGATTTGTGTACTTCAGATTTGAGGGCAAGACATTTGGCAAAAATTTAGAAACACGAGAATTACGTTACACTTGCTATTGCATATCATTTTATAAACATTACATACATGCATACATATACTGATTCGCTTAAGTTATGTCTTGATGTACAGACGGGTGGCGACTTCCAATACAATTATGTGAAATGGGGCAATAAATACACCTATACTAAGATTCAGTTTGTTAAATGTGAGTAATTTGTTCCAGTTCGTTGTTTTTTTTTCGCCTTGAAAGATTAAGCTTACAACTTCGTCATTATTGACATATATCATATCACATGATTTGTAACGGCAACGATAGAACCATGGATTGTAAAATTGTTAAGCGTGGAAATTCGTGTTTACTTGTTTGTACCCAAGCATAATTATAACACGATCCAGTCATTGTAATACGTTACATTCAGTATAAATATATAGATATAATGAAAAATATGAAGAAGCGCTCACTGCAGTTTGAACAATATATATATATATATATATATATATATATATATATATATATATATATATATATATATATATATATATATATATATATATATATATATACGATCTACCTCTGATCAACATAAAAACAAACAAGCAAATAACATTTTGCTGACAGCCCGCCACAGCCTATGGACGCCAGTATATTTTATTTGACTATCAAATACAATTGTTTTATAAACAAAGTTAACTTAGTTTAAGCATTAATTATTTCCATGGTCGTAACCAATTAATGTTTTATAATATACCCTTATATTTGCAACGCAATAAATAAATACGTTCATAACGTTTTATAAGCCAAGTGGAAAACAGAGATAAAAACCAATTTTTGAACAAAATTCTCTGAAACTGGGCAATATATCTGTACATCACTTCATTGGAATATTTATTTAAAACATGAATATACGTTAAAATTAAATTTGATGTGTACGCTAAGCGTGGCGGCCAGAGAATGACCAGTTCTTAACACCTGTAGAAACACATGCGTTTCCTTACACCCCATTGATCTAACCATTCGACCATAAATAACACATGGATATATTATTATCCGAAATCGCTTATACAATATTTTTCCGCTTTACTAACGAATACCGGAAAAAATTAAGTATACGCTCTACCTCTGATCAACATAAAAACAAACAAGCAAATAACAGTTTGCTGACAGCCCGCCACAGCCTAGATATAACAAAGATAGGGAGTACAGAATGTGCGTTCTAGTTAAAAATTAAAGACCCAAATTTTTAGACACAGAAAGCCTTTTGTCAAGTGACTCTTCTACGTAACCATCTTTGCTAGATTCACTCCTCCAACGCCCATGTCTTTTCCAGCACCGTTCACTTACTGACTCTGATGCAATTGCTATTCTAGTAGCACCACCAGAACGCATAGAATATTATAAACATACTACCAAAGTTATAATGCTCAAGACGATACCGTTTCTGTCAATTAGACGTCATCAGTTGAGCTCCAATTTAAAAGTTATTTTCTAAAGAGAAAGTGGTATTATACAAGGCCAAATAATATCTATAAAAGTAGAGCCGAAATCCGTCTAAGAGTAATCACTGTAAAAAAATGACTATCTTAGCTTTAGAAATTTTTTTTGAATTTAAATGATGTTAACAGTGCCAAATATTACTTTAGTATAAGATGAACAGCTGGTACCGAAATACCAGGTACTAGGTTTATGTATACCCTCGGGGACTCAAACGGTCCACCAGCAGTGGCAACGACCTAGTGGTTATAACTATTATAAACATACTACCAAAGTTATAATGCTCAAGACGATACCGTTTCTGTCAATTAGACGTCATCAGTTGAGCTCCAATTTAAAAGTTATTTTCTAAAGAGAAAGTGGTATTATACAAGGCCAAATAATATCTATAAAAGTAGAGCCTAAATCCGTCTAAGAGTAATCACTGTAAAAAATGACTATCTTAGCTTTAGAAAAAATGTTTGAATTTAAATGATGTTAACAGTGCCAAATATTACTTTAGTATAAGATGAACAGCTGGTACCGAAATACCAGGTACTAGGTTTATGTATACACTCGCGGACTCAAACGGTCCACCAGCAGTGGCAACGACCTAGTGGTTATAAATATTATAAACATACTACCAAAGTTATAATGCTCAAGACGATACCGTTTCTGTCAATTAGACGTCATCAGTTGAGCTCCAATTTAAAAGTTATTTTCTAAGGAGAAAGTGGTATTATACAAGGCCAAATAATATCTATAAAAGTAGAGCCGAAATCCGTCTAAGAGTAACCACTGTAAAAAAATGACTATCTTAGGTTTAGAAATTTTTTTTGAATTTAAATGATGTTAACAGCCAAATGATATCTCTAAAAGTAGAGCGGAATGTAATCCCAAATTTTTATCACCTCCTACTAATTTAAGCTTACTTAAAATGCTCGACCTAGCAGTTGTATAGCTAAGTTTTTTGTTTTTATATATCAATGCGCATTTATCCTTGGATCTATAAATAGGCTTGAACAAAAAGTGATTGGATTTCAAATCTATATTTGACAAATCAATATATCTCTCTAGCATCCTAACTGGACATGCAATAGTAGTACCTTTTGAAATTAACACCTCATCTCCCTTTCTATACTGATTTTACTTAAATGTATAGATATATACTCATCGTGAAACACAATATCATTGCACAACAAAGAACTCATTTCGTCATATCTAAAAAAAGCCTGCAAAACATATCAAAATCATAGCAAGATCACGTACAACAACTAAGTCATCACTATTTTCAAATTTTGTACATAAGTCAATTAACATTTCTGTTGTCACTGGATCTTTCCTTTGCTTTTGGGGAACAAAATTTCTTTTTGTTGAATCTTGTAGATTTTTCACGATAGCATTATTTGTTGGATCTTCAAAACCATTTAAATCATGTGCCCATCTTATTGAATAAAGTGCTAAATTAACGACGTTCCGAGACGCTCCCGTGTCCATGAGATGTGTCAAGTATAACGCAATGTGAACAGGGTGTGCTGGTAGAGCAGAAAACCCTTGAAATGAAGCGGAAGTTTCCCAGCGCTTGAAACCATTCACGTAAGATTTTGTGGTATTGTCACTTCTGGAATTAACTAAATGCTGTATCATACTGCTTGATAATCGATGTAAATATGTACCTTTTGTAACCCCGCTTGCTTCTATATTTTCTGTGACATGTTTATTCAGTTTTATGCCTGCAAATGAAAATGAAATTAAGAAATGATTCTAAAAGCAACAAAATTAAAATTTTTAATTTTCCTTCCAAATATACCATTCCGTCCTCTGCCCCTGTGAGTAATATTATATCCTGTAAAATATCTATAATCTGCTATATAACTTTTAAATGAATTGTTTATACATAGTATATGCCAGAAAGGTGCAGATTTCCATTCAGGTACTATTAAAGTACCTTGAGCTTTCTCACTGATCATTTTCTTGAGAACTGATGTAACAACAGAAGGTGGTGGTACTATCCAGTTATTCTCGCCAACCCATATGTGATTAAACGCATCTGTACCGGATGCTTCTTTACACCAAAACTTTGTATTAAACTTGTCACATTTTCTGTTGTAGCTAGAAGCAAATCTGTCGAATGTATGTGGTCCCCATATTTTGTATAAACATTTAAACACCCACCACTGAATACCCAATCATCTGGATCATTACATCTACTTAAAAAATCTGCCTTTTGATTTTGTGACCTGGGTATCCACTGCGAATTTATATGAACATTGTGATCTTCACATAAACCAACAATTTCAAGGCTTATTTTATTTAGTCTCTCTTTTTTACTTTCAACATCTAATATATGTTTCACATTCTTGTTATCAGTTACTACTTGTACTGATTTATCTACAACTTTATCCAAGTTATAACGAAAAACTCTTTTAACAGCTTCTAACTTCCTCCATGTAGAACTTTGACAACTTTCTTTTGCATTCCATTTACCAAACATATCTGTTTGTGGTACATCTTCATCACCAGATGTAGCTAAAATCCACCGTAGCCTACACCCAAGGCATCACAGTACAGCTTAAAATCAACAACATCCAATTCTGTCAAATGACAAAATGATTTTCCTTTTTCACTCAATTTTTCAACATTTTCATACCAAAATTTAATTTCTTTTTCACATTGATCCGTTATAAATATACATGACTGCCAATTTAATCTATCTATGACACATTCATAAGCTAATCTTGTTTTTAACCTTGCAAGCTGTCCAAATACGGGTTGTGCTGAAATTAACTGCCAAACTATTGAGGCTAAAAATTTGACATCAACCACTCTACCTGTGTTATTTATTTTCGTCATGAAATTACTTAAATACTCTTACATTTTTTGTACTCTTTGCCTTGTCAAATGAATCCCACACTAACCCCAACCACGTGACCTTTCTTGAAGGAATCCATTGACATTTTTCATTTGCTATCAAAAAACCAAATTTATGTAAATCCTTTTGAATCAAATGACTCAAGTTTAAAGCCTCGTCGAATGACGCTTCTCCTGCTATACCATCATCAAGATACATGATTATCTTGATACCTTTAGATCTCCAATATTTGATCACTTCTCTCATTAGTTTAGAGAAAATGAAACCTGCAGTTGCTAATCCAAATGGCAATACTCGAAAAACGTAATACTTTCTATTCCATTCAAAACCCAAATACGTCTGAAAATCATTGTTGATCATTATGTGGTGATATGCCGACTTAAGATCGAAAGTAATCATGACTTTTGCGACTTCATTATTTTCGTATTTAAATTTGAATTAAAACAAATGTGGGTTTACGTGTCTGCAATCTAAAACTAATCGTAATTTATCTGACTTATTCTTTGCTACTGTCAGTGGGTTTATTACTTCAGGTTTGCTTTTAACCTCGTAAATACAACCTTTATTTTGTAATTTTTTAATTTCTTCAGAAACAAATATATGATTGTCCAAAGCCGATTTATTGTTTTTTAGATAAATTCTTTCAGGACATATTTTTAAAGGCAAATTATAACCATTATCAATCACCTCCAGTATATAATTACTAGTTTCTATTTCTTTCCATCGTTCAATATGCGAACGTAACTTGCGGAATTAATAGGTTGTACAGTTATGCAAAGGAATTGTTGGTTTTGAAGTAATCATTTAATTATTTTTATATTATTAACCGTTCTAGCTAAATGAGGTGAACTTTTTTCATTGTTATTTTATATTTTAACATTCATTACAGGTTGATGTTAGAAGACGGGGTTACAACGTTCCCCGTCCAGGAAACAGAAGCAGAAATTCGGATTGGAAAGACCGTACCATTAAACTAAAACAACATCAGTGTTTTCCTCAAACTGTAGACGTTTATCATAGAACATTTGTTTAAGGATTGTGACAATTCTGTTAAATATCCAAAGTACTGAATGTTAAAATTGAAAGATAACTCCGTCATTTTATTGAAAGATAAGTCGGTTATTTTTTAAGTGAATGTAGATAATTTCATCATTACACACTGTTTTATTTCCACACATCATTTCCGGGAAGAAATAAATTAACAATAACTTTAACTAATTCTTCTATCGCAAATTTATAATTTTATATAGTACACACACTCACACACACACACACACACACACACACACACACACACATATATATATATATATATATATATATATATATATGAACAAAAATAAAACTGAACCTTTTATTAAAACTACCCTTTTTCTCAACCTGGCTAAGTTGGGAATGAAGGAAACATTTGGCAAGAATTTAGAGTCACGCGAATTACGTTACACTTGCGTTTGCGTGTCATTCAACTAATAAAGACAGAAACAATATCGTATTGAGCATTATAACTTTGGTATTATGTTTATGATATTTATAACCACTAGGTCGTTGCCACTGCTGGTGGACCGTTTGAGTCCCCGATGATATACATAAACCTAATACCTGATATTTCGGTACCAGCTGTTCATCTTATACTAAAGTAATATTTGGCACTGATAACACCATTTAAATTCGAAAATTTTCTAAAGCTAAGATCATTTTTACAGTGGTTACTCTTAGACGGATTTCGGCTATACTTTTAGAGATATTATTTGACCTTGTATGATACCACTTTATATTTAGAAAATACACATACTTTTCAAATTGTAGCTCAACTGATGAAGTCTAATTGACAGAAACGATATCGTCTTGAGCATTATAACTTTGGTATTATGTTTATAATATTTATAAACATTACATACATGCATACATATACTGTTTCGCTTAAGTCATGTATTGAGGTACAGGCGGATGGCGACTTCCTATTCAATTATGTAAAATTGGGCAATAACTACACCTATACTGAGATTCAGTTTGTTACGGTGAGTGATTCGTTCCAGTTCGTTGTTTTTTTTTTTTATTTTCGCCTTGAAAGATTAAGCTTAAAACTTCTTCATTATTGACACATATCATATCACATATATCATAACAGCAACGATAGAACCATAGATTGTAAAATTGTGGAAATTCGTGTTTACTTCATGATTATAACACGAGGCAGTCATTGCAATACAATATATCCAGTGTAAATATATAGGTATAATGAAAAATAAAGGAGAAAAAATATAGGAAAAAGGGGTTTATATACAAAAGCTTTCAACACAAATTGTTTATCTTTCTTTTTTATCAATAAATCTGTATTTTATTGTCCCCTAGAAATTTTTAAAGTGAAATAAATAAAGATCTTCAGCAAACTGAGCTGTTCTCAAACTCCGTTACCATGTTTATTTTATTTTTAATTTTCATATTAAGGGTTATATCTATTGCTGTGGATGGTATTATTATAGTTACATTTTCTATCTATTAACTTATTTTATTTTTTGGTAATGTCATCAGTTATTTCAGTTTTTTTTATACAATTTATTTTTACTACTCTTTCTTTATCCCTATGTTGGAAACTGAAGTCTAATTTTCCCATTTTTATCAAATTCTTCATTTATTTAATTTTTGTACAGTTGTTTATGAATTAGATATTAATCGTTAACATGCAGTTTGAATAGATTTACTGTACGTGTACTTATTTTAGCAGTATCCTAATATTAGCGCCTTTTGTGTTTAAGTCATTGCGCTAATTCAAGGGCAGCGCTAAAATTTCTACATCCTGTCATTCAGTATACAAAGCCAATGAAAATAATTTTGCAAATTCAAGATTGAATTTGTCGTACACCTTTACAGAAATAGATAAAAAATTTTCAGTATTTGACATGCACTGAATTAAAAGTTATTGTAAATATTCTTTTATATGTATAAAGTGAATATGGAAATGTCAGAACTAGTCCACTTTCTCATTTCAAATACAACTCGGATGAGGAGGAAGATCGCGATGCTATAATGGCTGTTTTACCATCTACCTCAGTCTCTAATCCTGCCCCATCTCCCCCTCATTCTGTTCTCTATCATCTTCTTCAGTCTCTAATCTGCGCGTGTCAGTCGCGTGCTCATGTTTATGACCCTAAAACGATGTCATCATTTGATGGGATATTTAAAACATTTCTTTGTGGTTGTAGTTGTACAAAAATAACTTTTGATAATATCAATGACATTTATTTTGTATTGGTTCTACAGTATTTCAATGGTAATGTTTGTTAATACTGATAACCTTATTCCAGATATAAGCATGTACGATGCGTAAATACTAAATATAAAGTACAATTACCACAGTGTTACCGTAAGACAAATTTTACGGTCGGTATAATAGTCTTGTTTGCGATTACTCTGTTTCATTGAGTGAAAGGTTAAGTTGTCTGATCGATGGCGTTGTTGAGAAGCCCGTATCAACTGTGACGAAGATTCGTTCCTCAAGTATTTCATTTTGATTTGGCTGTTGACTCACGGCAGGTGTGACCGGTCGACAGGGGATGCTTACTCCTCCATGGCACTTGATACCATTTGTTTTTTTATTTACCAGATTCGTACCTATATTCTGGACATCCTAAAGAATTATACTTTGGTATCTGAGATTTTTTATGTACAGTTATGGTCATCAGTGGAAATACAGACGTGAGAGCAGATGTCACAGCCGAGTCATATTCATTATTTTCAAAAGAAATGAAAATGGGAGATAACAAAAGTTATGAGACCAGTCTAAATGTTTTCTACTTACAAAAGTAATAGATACAATAACATTTGCATTAAAGGCATAAATACATTCTTCAAGTATTAAGGAAAGAGAAATCATATATATATATATATAATGGAGACAAAGTATGAGAATTATGAAAGTTTGAGAGAGAGAGAGAGAGAGAGAGAGAGAGAGAGAGAGAGAGAGAGAGAGAGAGAGAGAGAGAGAGAGGGAGAAAGAGACAGAGACAGATATACAGAGACAGAGAGATAGAGAGAGATTACTTACGTAAGATCAAACTTGTTTATCTAATAGGCGGTGAATTAGAAACAAATGGACTTCAATAAAAACATTTTAATTTTAATTTAGAGCATAAAAATTTTCATTAAAATATTTGGATACTCGTATATTATATCTTACGGGGATAAGTTATCAGAAATTATCCTGTCTTTTTGGTTTTATATTTATTGTAATCAATGAAAAATTGGAAAGTATCTTTGATAGAGAGATGGCCACAAGGAGAATTTGTTATTAAAGGTGATACAGCGGAACCTTGCTTTCAAGACCACATAACTCTCTGACTCAACGTGATCTAATAATGAGGAAGTCTCTTTAAGTGGGGATCTGTACTTATTATGTAATTATCATGACATTGAAAACAAATGCGAGGCGTTCTCTTAAGTGAAGTGGTCTTAGGCGAGGTTCCACAGTTTACGCACAAAACCATAAGGAAAGTATAGGCTACTAATGTAAATTTTTTACAAACACACCGAGTTTAAATTAAATCATTATAGGGGTGACAGGCATCTTGTCGACAAAAAAAATTATAAAGCTTCAGTAACAATGAAATTAGTGTAAGGCGATACACTTTATCTGTCCAACCTATGTTTGGAAGGTAGGCTGTATTATGTTTGTTTAACAGAACCAGTGTATACCGCTTAACCATCTTGAACCTGGGCTGAAAGTCACTAAATTAACTAAATACTCAAGCTCAACAAGCTCAACATTATTTTGACTATACAATCGTTTGTAAAACGTTCGCGTTTGAGTGATTAGGAAGCATATCATTATACATTTATCCGCCATCGGAAAAATATGACTTGCCTTGGGTAACAAATACTCACGTCTCCGTATAACGATGGCAATAATTGTTTATGATACCGATATGAATGTTCCAAGAATATTTTATTCAAAACAACATTTTCCAGGAAATGTTTGAAAAAAAAACTTTACTTTGATGAACCATATATGTTTCGTATCAAGAACGATAACTCTAGTGGGGATTCGAAAGGGAAGAAATACAACAGGGAAAAGGAGCTCGTGAGGGTACGGAGCGCCATGTGGGACAGGTTGAGTTTGTCCACAAAATCCATTTTGGTGTGTACAGACTTTCAATTTTGTCACAATTTCTGTAACACAAAATTGAATTTTGTCCAATAAGGACTAAAAATTTAACACAGCGGTATAATTATATGCATGATCATTTAAATACAAGTTTTGTGTCATTTTTACGATTGTCCTGTGAAAATGAATAAATACCTTGAATACTGTGCTAAACATTTTGTTCAACTGAGCGATGATTTTGATCTATGCCATCAATGTACAGGAAGAAAGGATGTACTTAGGAGTCAAATTTCCTTTTTACGGCATGCATCTAGTGATGACCTTCCATGCAGCACGTCTGCTACAAATCTGCATCCGGGTCCATATCAAAACAAAAGTTTGAACAATATCCGGTTACAACTACTTATGCAAAGGAAATTTTTGTATTGATGTAACCTTGTTCATTGTCTCTCCTTTTTACATCATCAGCAGTTGAAATTCTAGTGAAGTGGTGCAAGTTTTCTATAATTCTTAGATGCACCTTATTTAGTGTCTTTTAACATTCATTGCATATTGATGCCAGAAAAAGGAATAACTACGTTTGCCGTCCAGGAAACGGAGAGGGGAATTTGAATTGGAAATACTATACCACTGAGGCAAGGGGAGAGGAATAATCGTTTTTGAATGTATAATATTTAAGGGAACAATTTGTTTCCATGGACTTAAAAAAGTTGTATCCATTACATATAATTTGTCATATCCGGAAAAAATCACACTTAACGATGTATATGTATATAATCTGTTGATGATCTGTATAATAGCACATCATAGTGAAAGTAAAATGTTTGTCACATTGTTTTAGATTGTTATATAGTGGCTGTTTCTCAATATGCCAAATCTAATAAAATGTGGTGAAAATTCATGGGAATGAGATTAAAGGTATACAAAGTTTTCATTTCATGTAATTTCTAGTCAGTATTTTCTTCATTAAATCATTACAGTACCTGGATATTATTCGCTCAATATCAAATCCCGAATTACGTGGTAAGGGTAAAATTTCATGCAGAAATTATCGGTATTTAGTTATTTATTTGTATTCTTTTTTCGGTCATGTATAAGTCTTTCTCGATAAAGTGGCACAATCGGGTTCTGTCAAAATACCGTCTATTTTCTAAAACTAGGGGTAAACAGGTAAACCATGTTGCATTGGTTGGATTTCATTTCTTTTATATTTTTTATCCGAAATTAATCTGACACGTCTGTTATGATTTAAAGTATAATGAAGACGCTCTAGTTGTACCGTGGAACATCGCCTAAAGACCTCATTTAGGAGACCACTTCGCCTTTCAGACCACAAATGTTCAGTTTCTTGACAAATATATAGGGAGTACAAAGCATCACTTAAAAGACCACCTCACTAACATACCACCTTGAGTAAGTCAGTCAAGTGGTGCTAATAGCGAGGTTCAACTGTAATTGTAATAACGTGTCATTTAATCTTTGTTGAACCATGCGTGTAGTTGTATTCAACTCATCAAGAATTTACCAGATACATAATTAGTGAAATTGATATTTTGACCTGTTCACATAGAAACCCTTTATAAAACCAAAAGTACAGTCGAACCTTCCATATCAGAACAAAACATTAGTAAATATGCAATAATAACAGACATTCACTAAAAGATCACCTCCCATTTCAGAGTCAGTCAGGTGGACTTAATAGCGAGGTTGTTGGCACACCTGTTATGATTGATAATAATTGGTATAAAGTGCCGATGGTTATCAGCCTCTTTGTATTTGTAAACATGTATTGGTCAGTCCTTCGTGAACTATAAGCGTAGTTAAATTCAATTACCAGATACGTTATGACATGAGTAGGGAATTTGATAATTTGACCCCTGCACCCTTCACTGAAAGAAATGCATGGTTAATGAAAGTAAAGATACATTACCATAATGTGTATAAGATAGTTCAGTTAGGTTTACCACTTCTTTAAGCATTTCAATTTCTCATCACAATTTACATGTACATGCATTAATAAACTTAACAACAGTAAAATGTATCACTGTTACAGAAGATCTAATGTCTTTACCTGACAAATTATTGACACAGGGATATCGAAAACCGCGTTTAATGTCAACGTTCCGCAAGTTTTACGGTCGGTATAATAGTCTTGTTTGCGACTACTCTGTTTCACTAAGTGAAATGTTGAGTTGCCTTTTCTTTGGCGGTTGTTGAGACGTCTGTACCAATTGTGGCGAGGATACACTCCTCACGTGTTTCACTGGACTTGACTGTGGACTCACGGCGGGTGTGACCGGTCGACAGGGGATGCTTACTCCTCCATGGCACCTGATCCCACCTCTTGGTTTCCAGAGGTCCGTGTCTGTCCATTTTTTATCGGATTTGTATCTATGTCCTGGACATTCTATTGATTTACACTTTGGTTACTGAAGTTTTTATATTGATATGATTAACCAAACATAACTTATAAGTACAAAACAAAAATACAATTCATCTTTGATAAATTTGAACTTATCATTTTGGGCAATAAATATATTATTCTTAAGACAATGTCACATTCAAGAGGAAAAAAACCAGAGTCTTAATCATCAGGAGTCCAATTTACCAAAATTAAAAATACAATAAAGTACTGAATACGTTTAACCAGCAATTTCCTAGTTGCAGACGAATTTTGTTTACAAAATGTCAAAAGTGAAACTGGTACTCAAGGTACTGTAGATTACATGTGTGTAAATATATCCTTGTTGTTTACACGCAAGATGTCACCCCAATGGCATTTGTTTCTTATAGAGAGATAGCAAAAATTGTCCCTTTGTATCTGCCATTTCCAACGTATTCGACATGTTTTTATTATTTTTGTTGTATAACAATATCCACCACGTTGGACAGTTTTGACATCCAGTTAAAAATGCTTACAATTGGCTGAATTGATATCAGGAACCAATGAAATTGCGTCTTACAGTTTGCATATTTTAGTACATTCCAAAAATAAGAACATGCTTTAAACGAAATGAAAATGCAAACTTTTTATATTTTAAATGGGTTTTAGGAATAAAAAAGTAGATTTCAGCATTACCCGTGACAGATAATGTCTAAAAACAATACTGACAACTTTTTCAAGTATTGTTTACTGAAAAACACTGTATTTTAGGTATAAAATGATGTCCATTTTAACCCGTTTCTTCTAAGCAGCTCTTCTGCAGTGTTATTTATACTTTATGGCGGAAGGATACAACATACGTTATTTTCTATTTACTGATATCAGAGTCTAACTTTAGCTCTGCCGAGAATCCGTATCTATCAATAGATGATAATTACGTAGTGTTGAAAGAAGTACAGACACACATGAATTGTATTTAAAAAGGCAGTAATAAGTAAAATTATGTTATATTTTATCAAACGGTTATTCAAACTTAACTGAATTTCATTTTCACTAAAATAACTTTGCTCTTCTCTAAAAATTCAATTCAAACATTCAAACACAGAACTAAATTTCCTTGCGTAAGTCTATGAGAAACAGTTTACTGATAACAGAATAGCCCTCGATGAAAAGTCGAAGTAAACCCATAGTAGGTTCACTTGTTTTTACATACTAACCCATATCAAGTAGCCCATGGGCCACATCGCTAACCTGAACTGTGTTGGTATCTTACAAACATGGAATTCTCAAATTTACAAATTATTTTAACACTCATTGGGAGAGGAGGAGAATGAATGAAAATGACAAAGCTGGGAAAGATGTCAAAAACATGTCAAAAATTATTTTTCCAATTTCTTCCAAAACAGGTAATTGAATCATGCAATTACGTAATTAACAAACACTAATCACAAATCTATGTAGATCACTCAGATACAATTAGTCTTTCAATCCGTGCAGTGGTTCTGAAGGAGAAGATTTCTTTTGCCCCACCCTAGTTTCACCCCTAAACTGATCTGACCGAAATTAACAAACTTGGTGACGGATCTTGAGTACTTACTTCCTGTAAAGTTTCATCAAAATCCCTTCAACGGTTTTGGAGAAGAAGTCGAAAATGTGGAAAATTAAACACTCCCCCCGTTTCATTATTGCAGTCTTAAAAAATTGATAAAAATTTCAAAAAATTAAATTTCAGAAAATTCTTTCAGGAAAGCATTTATCTACCAAACTTTAGGTAAAACACATAAAATAATCATAATGAATAATAGGGGAGAAAATTAAAGAAACCATGCAAAAAGGAATGAAAATTACGAAGTCTAAAAAGATGTCAAAAAACGCGTCGATAATTTATATTCCGATTTCAACGAAATTAACAAACTTGAGTCATATATCTATGTAGAACACTCAGATACAATTAGTTTTTCAATGCATGCTGAGGTTCTGGAGGAGAAGATTTTTAAATTGTGGTACCCCAAGGCATCTTTTGCCCCACCCTGGAACCATCCCTGGGCCGATCGGGACGAAATGAACAACCGTGGTAGACCTTGTGTACTTGCTTCCTATAAAGTTTCATCAAAATCCCTTCAGTGGTTTTGGAGGAGAAGTCGAAATGTGAAAAGTTTACGGACAGACAGACAGACGGACAGACAGACAGACGGACAGACGGACAGACAGACAGACGCCGGACAAAAGGCGATCAGAAAAGCTCACTTGAATCTTCACTTCAGGCGAGCTAAAACACCTGTATAAAACCGAAAGGTAAGTTGGAAAAGATCTGCGAAATATACAGCTGCAATATGAAAATTTCAGATACCAAAGTAATAATCTTCAGAATGTGTAGGAAGCATATACAACTCTGGCAAATATTGAACAAATAAGTGTCATGGAGGACTAAGTAATCCCCTGAAACAAATGTTTCGATACTGTTGAATGTACTAAGCAGTGAACTTTTGAATGTAATGTTAGCATTACATTTTACGGTCGTGTTTAGTAATCGGTATGCAAAGGAGCTGGTATAAGTTAATTTATCCTTAAAGTTACACTATCATGGAATGACAAATAATCAGGAAACCATTTGATTTTACATAAACAGATTATGTGTTAAAGTTCGTCGTCATTTAAATGTTCACTTACAAACGTGCTTGAGAACAAAACTTAAACGGTGTATTCTGATTTATTTCCGGTAAATGAGAAGCATTAAGATTAATGATAGGAATGAAAAAAAAAAGAAATACGAATGCCAAAAAGGCGAATGTTGCAATGCAAGTAAAACATTATTTGCGAATGCTGTACCTCACAAGCGGAAGGTCCTGGATTCAATTCCGAGAATCATACCAAAGACTTTAAAAATAGAATTCGCTCAACATAAGAAGTAAAAGTTACAGGTCTTACGGACAATTCTTTTTGTTTAAGGTAAAAGAACCCTCACTACTATTATTTCAGTCTATAGCGTAAGTCAAAATTGTGATACTTCACGTTATGCTGGTGGGATCTCTATGTATGCGAAAGGTTTTTGGTGGATGTAAGAAAAATACATTATATTGATTTCTGATATCCCTGGGGTCTCTGTGGCCGAATGGTTAAAGCATTGTGCTTTGAACCACAATGTCTCTGATTTCTGGTCACCACAGGTTCGAGCCAAACCTGATTTTTGTGAGAAAGTTTGCGAGTCTACTTACGGAAAGTCGGTGGTATCTTCCCCGTTTCATTGTAATATAAAAGATCTCAGATACCAAAGTATAAATCAATATAATGTCCAGGACATAGATACAAATCCGGTAAAAATGGACAAACACGGACATCTGGAAACCAAGAGGTGGGATCAGGTGCCATGGAGGAGTAAGCATCCCCTGTCGACCGGTCACACCCGCCGTGAGTCCACAGTCAAGTCCAATGAATTACTTGAGGAGTGAATCCTCGTCACAACTGGTACAGACGTCTCAACAACAGCCAACGAAAAGGCAACTCAACATTTCACTTAGTGAATCAGAGTAATCGCAGACAAGGATATTATACCGACCGTAAAATTTGCGGAACGTTGACATTAAACGTGGTGTTCTCTCCTACACTACTGTATATAGGGAAATTTTCGCCCCCGTTTTATTTTCGCCCTTGTCAGTGGGCGAATTCAAAATCGTAAATCAATCTATCATAAATAATAAAGGTCTGGGCGAATTTAAAACGGGGCCAAACCATTTGCAAGTGCATTAGGGCGAAAATAGCATGGGGCGTAAATAACCTTGTATACAGTATATAACTGTAAAATTGTTGATTGTGGTGTAAAACAACAATCAGAATTTAAAAAATTCTGTTATCAATTTCAGCTACAGCGCAGTATAGACGGATTTCGGCTATACTTTTAGAGATATTATTTGGCCTCGTATGGTACCACTTTATCTTTAGAAAAAGTCACATACTTTTCAAATTGGAGCTCAACTGATGAAGTCTAATTGACAGAAACGATATCGTCTTGAGCATTATAACTTTGGTATTATGTTTACAATATATTGTTATGAATGTCTTATCTTTTCAAGCATAAATGAACATAGTAAATTCGTTTTTAAAATATCATTAGTACACAAATTGAAATCAATCAATTTACATAAATTAACACACACACACACACACACACACACACATTTCTGTATCTCTGAAACTGGATTCATTTTTATATTTATAATTTCCACTTACAGATTGTTTCACGGGGATTAAAAAAATGCTTTACCAGTAACAATAAAAAAATTGTAATTCATAATCACTTTTTAAGAATTTAATTCATGTTTAAATTAGATGGTTTAACAAGTAAAAACGTATACAAATGCAAAACAAGTGTTTATTGGTACAATATATAACGTACACTATAAAATGTATAAATAACACAATAATGATATGATATGTTAACAGGGATTTTCCACACTCGTCTGGGAATGGGGTCTGGACCTTTTAAATTGAGAAATTTTGCAGCTTTTTCATTGAAATTAGGAAATTTAGAAATACACAAATCTATGTGAAAATACAGGAATCTCTTCAAACTGAATGTCAATTGACTTTAATTGGGACATTTTGACTGCTAAAAGGGAAAATACATTATTTTTGCCTTATGTGGGTCCCATATGATAAGGCGGAAAATCGCTGGATATGATATCAGAATTTTCAAATCCTCTCAACATAAAAATTAAAACACATATACATACATGTACACACACATTCAAAATATTAAAAAATAGTTCATCACATTACATGGTACAAAAATTAAAGTTTTGTAGATAGGCTATGCCTTATTTTGATATTTTAATATCATAATTTTGGGAATTTATTTTTTTTAAAAAAGGAAAATCACATTTTATGTCAGTTTATAAATCTTCGTGATTATCATGATTACTGTCACTATTTGATTGGTTATCACCCGATTCTTTATATAATTTTGTCATAATTGGATGTATTTTATCTGCTAAGATTTTCTTCTGATTCTTAAATTCTTCTGTATCAGCGTCTGTATTGCTATCTAGCCATTGTACAGTTTTATCTATTGCATTTTCGATGGTTGTTTTTTCTTCCTCACTTAATTTTCCACCTAACTTTTCATTATCACTGATCTGATTTTTCAGAGAGTAGGTATAGCTCTCTAAATCATTTTTAGCATTCACTTTTTCTTTAATTTGTTTGTCTTCTTCAGCAAATTTTTCTGCATCGTTTATCATACGTTCAATTTCGTCTGCTGAAAGTCTGTCATTGTCATTTTGAATAGTTATTTCATTTTTACTGCCTGTTCCCTTATCCTCAGCTTTGACCCTTAAGATACCATTAACATCAATTTCAAATATGACCTCAATTTGTGGCACACCTCGTGGTGCCGGTGGAATCCCTGTAAGATCAAACCTTCCCAACAAGTGGTTGTCCTTTGTCATTGGGCGCTCGCCTTCGTAAATCTGAATGGTAACCGATGGTTGGTTGTCAGCAGCGGTAGAAAAAACCTGTGATTTTTTGGTGGGAATGGCACTGTTACGTGGTATGATTTTTGTCATGACACCACCAACGGTCTCGATTCCCAATGTCAAAGAGTTCACATCTATCATCAGTGGCAGGTTGGCATTATCTTCATCACCAAGGACACCAGCTTGTATAGCAGCACCAAAAGCAACGGCCTCGTCTGGATTTACCCCACGGACTGGCTCCTGTAAATCAAAATACACATGTATATGAATAAACTAAATAAATGAAAATATAAAAATCAGAGATAACAAAGCATAAATCCTAAAATGTTCATGATACAATATAAAATTACGTGAAAATTAGACACACACACACTAACCTCTGAAAATCTATATATGGGATAAGGTGTCATGTAGCTTTTGTTGGAGTGACACAAAGTTTAATCGCTGCTATGTACATATGCCAATAATTATTGGGTTTATTTGGCTATGCCTGTCATAACGGGTAATTTCATTATAAATCACATATAAAGGACCTTGTTACTTTCACTTCTAATGCCTACTGCTTCGCAAAGGAACAGTCACCACTTCGTAAGTAATAGATTGAGTTTCAAATATCCACTGGTACTACTTCGTTATACATAGTACTAGAAATCAAATCTACTCGTGAAGAGTAAACTATAACCAACCGAGCCACCACAAATAAAAAATGTACTGGTCAGGACAAGTCACCGACTAGGGACAGTGGCCGGAAATGGAGTGACATTTGATATACCACGACAATGATTTTTTTTTCTATTTTTGAGAAAAATCATCATGTGGTGATTATCTAGGATAGGATAGGATCTCCTCAACTTTATCGATGAAAGGAGCTACAATAATGCTTTATACTTCTATTCCAAGATAGCGAGGGGATAACATGATTGGAGTTAACATTTGATCAGATAGATGGTGAGGTACAATCCTCAATTCTATGCAGATCTATCTTTCTATACTTGTTCCACATAACTTACTTTTCCATTGAAAAATTCTTGAAGCAGTTGCTGTATCTTTGGAATTCTGGTTGAGCCACCCACAAGAACAATGTCATCAATGTCATCTTTCTTAAGATCTGCATCCTTCAACACTTGTCGTACAGGTTTTAATGTAGATCTAAACAAATCCTGTAAAAAAAGGAAGTGATACTTACAATGACACTTACTTCAATTATGTTTGAATAGATCAATGATCTATATATATTACAAGAGCCTAAGAGGGATCAACTGTCACTTGAGTTCCCGCACTATCTACAAAGGCCCTGACCAAGGGGGTTATTGTATCAAAAAAAGACGATTGCTAACATGACCTCAACTGTTTTATGTACTAACTTTTAAAAGAATTTCTCTATTTAAGTTTGTTAACCACATATAGCTCTGAATATAAAAGACTGAAACATACCATGCTTTCCAATTACTAATCTTGTGAACATAAAAATGCTCAAGAAACTTCATTACACATAACAAAAGGTTCAGATATTTCTTAATCATTAGCATCAAGAAAGATAAAATATTTACCAAATTCAGATCTTCAAATCTCGCTCTTGTCAACGTTTCAGAGAAATCCTCCCCATCATGTAAAGACTCAATTTCAATCTTTACCTGATGCTGATTGGACAATGCTCTCTTTGCTTTCTCTACTTCTCTTCTTAGTTTTTGCATGGCATAACTGTCAGTTCTGATATCTTTGCCATGCTTCTTCTTGTACATTTTGATAAAATGTTCCATTACTCTTTGATCAAAATCCTCTCCTCCTAAATGTGTGTCACCACTGGTGGCCAAGACCTCAAAGACGCCATTGTCGACTGCTAAGAGGGATACGTCAAATGTTCCTCCACCTAGATCGAAGACCAGTACGTTCTTTTCTTCTCCCTTTTTATCAAGACCATAGGCCAGTGCGGCAGCAGTACTGTGTTGAATAGGAATAATAATTATAAATAGAAAATTATACCTTTTACCAATATAAACTAAAGTATTGGTTATTTTTTGAATAACCAAAGGAGAATAACTCTCACATAACAATAAATTGAAATGCATGCACAATATCAGATATTACTTAAGAAATCAACCAGGACCAGGACCAGGACCAGATATGTTGGTTATTTAACAATGTATTGGTCACTGTAATATTATATTCCGTGATAAGTAATTAATTTTTCAGGGGTTGATCAGGGCTCATCCTGGACTCAGAAAACTAGGAGCCAAAAAATTAGCCAAGCATGATATTTTTTAGCAAATTGAAATTTTGATTAACCAGGTCAATAAATATTGATATCAAATATGTTTTTAATTTTGCCTAACATGGTTGTAACAAATAAAAACTATATAAATGTATGTGGCACACCATAGCAAGTCTAGACGTTTACTTGATTTTGAAAATTTCAGGACAATTCTATTTTTACCAATTGAGCTCTTGTAACTGATGCTGTGTGCACTGTTAAATGTAGTTGTCTTGTGATCATGCTGTATCTTTCTCTTTTGAATGACAACAGTAATACACATAAAACATGCACCAAACATGACCAAAAATATTAGCCAGAAAATTAGCCAATCTTACAAAAAAAAAAAAAAATGTCAATGGCTACATTGGCTTATGACAGGGTGAGCATTGGTTGATGATTTATACAACATTTCAGATTTAAATCAAATGTTAAGAAATTAAATGATAAATTTGTCTATCAAAATCAAGGTGAAAACTGCTGATATGTCTCGTTTGGAATGTTAAATCATTGATTGCCAGGTCAATTTTTTGGTCTAAACTTATGAACTTTTTTTTAGGAATTACTAGGTAACATGATCATAACAGCTTGGGTTTGAGGGGCTCAAACCTGCACTGAGTAGAGGTGAGAGACTTTACGGTGTAAAGTGTAATGCTCTAACCGTTCATCCACAGAGCTCCCGGTGACTATACATAGACAACTTACAAAGTCTCTTATTTAAGACAGTTAAAGACACTATGTGTCCTAATACGGGACACAATTTTGAAAACAATGACATGTAATGAACTGTCATTGCATTTAGATTCACATAAATTTTATAAATAGTATGGTCTACTTTCATAATTCAGGACTGAATAAGTTCATATTGCATGTAAATTATTAAATCTAAAGTTTCTGATTCTATACCTCTTAATTAGAAGAGTGGACTTAACTATTTTTTAAATAGTCAGGTCCAAATGTGACTGAAGGGGTTCATGAGTTAAGTGAGATTACTATAATACATTCAAAAATGAGCTTAGGGCTGGTGGCACCTGTCACAAGGGATGCTTACTCCTCCATGACACCTGATCCCACCTCAGGATTTTCTGGAGGTGATCAGTGTTTCCGATATACTCATGTACTTGAAACTTTTCCAAACATTTCTGAAAATTCTTATTTGAACCCAGTTATCTTGATTTTTTTTTAATAAAACAGTCAAACGATTTAAAAATGGCAACTTTTGTTTCTATGTACAAATGTTGAGGTAGGTTAACAAATGAAAACAACTTTGATTGATGTTCTGTGACTGAATCTGAATATCTGTATTTATCTCTGTCCCTGATGATTCTGTAATCTGTCCCAATTGAAACTCTAACATTGTAAAGATTACTTGAAAAATGAAAACTTTCCCTACTAACAAATTTACTTTTAAGAACATAAACCAGGGCAAATTAAACAGATATCCCTCTACAGGGTATCCTCACTTATCCCATGTCAGCCCCCCCCCCACCTCCAATACACCTCATGAGAACAACCAATGGATCAAATAAGACTTGTATACACTTACGGTTCATTGATGATTCTGAGGACATTGAGTCCAGCAATGGTTCCAGCATCCTTTGTTGCTTGGCGCTGTGCATCATTAAAATAAGCAGGAACTGTAACTACAGCATTCGTAACATTTTTGCCCAAATATCCCTCAGCTATTTCTTTCATCCTGCCAAGCACCATAGCTGATATTTCTTCTGGTGAAAATGTTTTCTCCTCTGCATTATGAGTCTTCACACGCAAATGGGGTCTGTCATTTTGGTTGATGACCTGGAATGAGTAATACTTGATATCTTGCTGAATGGACTTGTCATTCCATGTTCTACCAATCAGGCGTTTGACGTCAAAAACTGTGTTTTCTGGATTTGATGTTAGCTGATTTTTGGCGGCATCTCCAATTAAACGTTCATTCTCTGTGAAGGCGACGTATGAAGGCGTGATCCGATTTCCCTGCTCATTAGCAATTATATCCACCTGTCCATTCTTGTAAACTCCAACACTAAAATATTTTATAAATTCAATAAGAGTGTTTATATATATATATATATATATATATATATATATATATATATATATATATATATATATATATTACGCATGAGGAGTATAAGTGTATCAGCCATGTTGAAATGGAATATTTGAAGGGATAAATAGTATACCGGTACATGTGATATGACTTAAAACGAAAACATGTCACTTATATTCATAACTCCTTGTCCGTCACTTAATGATAACTGTGTAATTAAGACCACTTAACTAACTGACTTGAACTGGTCTGATAAGTGAGGAGGTCTCTTAAGTGAAGCTCTGCACTTATCAATTATTTATCAAGAGACCGGACATTTATGGTCTGAAATGTGGTTTGCCAAGTGAAGTGGTATTTAGACAAGGTACCTCTGTATTGTTTGATGTGCCCCCCATCCCCACACACATATATATATATATACCTCCAAAATTTGGGGTCCTGGGTCCATTTTTACTAAAATAAAAGCACTTAATTTGAGAAAATTGTTTGAAAATACTTAATTTTTTATTTTGAATTTCAAAATTGGAATTTTGTATGATTTGGGGAAAATACAAGCCATTTTTACATTGGGAGTGAGTCCTGAAAAGGACCCAATGCAGTCAAGGAAAATTCCTAATATTATTAAAATAAATCCTGTTGACTAACATACCGATTAGGCCAAACCCCCAAAAAGGTGGCGAAATAATTTTCAATAATTTACTTTGATTTTCTTTAAAGTGAGTTCATTGGGGCACATCAACAATTTTTTTTTACCATTGATCTAATACTTTTTCTGCACATGCCAGTACATACCAAGAGTAAGTAGTGCCCAAATCTATTCCAATGACAGTTCCGACACTTTGTTTCTCTTCTCTCTGACCCGCTACTATCCCAGCACTTAATGTTAGTGCTAATACAACAGTTGACAGGACACTTTTCATCTTGACTGAAAATATTAAAACATTGAAGTCAATATTTATAAATACTTTTGCAAGAACATGTGTTCGTTATACATGTACATGTATTAGGTTCTTTGGATTTTGTTTTCATTCAATGACATTCATTTTAAAAGGGTTTGAAAAATAATTATCAGAGAGAGAGAGAGAGAGAGAGAGAGAGAGAGAGAGAGAGAGAGAGAGAGAGAGAGAGAGAGAGAGAGAGAGAGAGAGAGAGAGAGAGAGAAGTAATATTATAATACTATAATATTAGGCTTAGAGGTTGATATGAAATTTTATTAACAAAAACAAGTGAATATGAGAAATTTAAACAGATACAAGATGATTTGCGTTATTATAGATATAGGAGTTAGCACTTACTTTATATGTACTAAACTGATATAGATAATAGAGTTGACTGTATATGGTCAGTTTCTTTCTCTTCAGTTTCCTTTTTGTTTCTTCGTTGGAATTTTCTTTCCGATGTTTCTTTCGTTGTCTGTTTGAGGTTCTGTAAGTTCTGATAGATTTTGTCACATTCATCATGGGATCC
This sequence comes from Atrina japonica, assembly GCA_030159075.1. Lineage (NCBI taxonomy): Eukaryota > Metazoa > Mollusca > Bivalvia > Pterioida > Pinnidae > Atrina > Atrina japonica. The sequence continues at coordinate 39,685 of BROG01001131.1, forward strand.
GGTATTTGTAGTATCGAAAGAATTGTTAATTGAGTCGTGTTGAAAAATCACTGGGTATAGTCAGCATTTAGATTAAATAATTTTGTTTCATCATACTCTAAAGTTAACAACGCAAAAGGCTGATAACCAAGTTGTAAACATTGCATCATCTATCCTTTGAAACTCGCTAAATGACACGTGGATTTCGTTCACCTTTCGTGAATGTAAACAAAGCAGTATAAACGTGGAGCTGGTACCTTGAACCCGAACCACTATGGTAGCTACATCGCAGGGTTTTTTCCCCTTTGTTTCTATATTCCTATCCTTATTTCAACTTAAACTGGCTGAATATCAAGAAATCGGCAATATTTGATGAATATTAGTGATTCAGATTCTTTTGCAGACCAGTACAGTAAGTTATTTACTTTGTTTTATACTTTATAAAACAATTTCAAACCAGCGATATATAAATTCAGCTAACTTAGCTGTTAGCTTTGTATACCGCTGTTCAGAAAAAAGTCAGTTGAGCGATAGTTGTTTGACTGTGAAAAACAAACTGAGCTTTTAACGATGCTTGCATCTATACTGCCATGTTTTTGTAAATACTTTTAAAATTACTTAAACACATAATTACCTGATCGATATAAGAATTTCATTTATATGTTTCCGTTTTATTTTCAATAACGCGAAAAAGTGCTATGGCAGCGCAACATTTACAAGTTTCGCAAAAGTTCTCTTCTCTTTTTTTATAAACACTAATGTTTTATTAATCGGTAATTTGGTAGAAAATTTATCTACAGGCCGATATTTGATACATAGGCCTACATATATTGGGTAAAGACTGTTATATTCCCACTATCGATATTTCATGTATATTTAAGCTGTATATTACATATATAATACAATGTATATATATATACTGTCTCGTGAACAGGGGGCGGGCGCCTCGGTAAAATTGGCAGTTAAATCAGCCACCCCACATGAACAACAACAACAACAACAACAACAACAAAAACAAACAAAAAAACTGGGTGTTCTCGTTCTCGCTGATTATTGAATCAAATGTATTAAAACTTTCACAGAATGTTAAATATGTAAAAATGTGGTTCTGTTGTCATTTTTTGTGAAAATATATGGTCTATTTCTGGATATATTGTTATGTTACTTTTACGAGTGGGTTTGGAAATATGACCGTGTTATTATCATGATGTTTATTTATCGATTTTGTGGTAATTTCACTATGAGTAAAGCATTCATTTCATGCTAAAGATGTTTACTGAGTTTGTTTACATTTTATACACAGTTAGGATAAAAATTCGCTCATACGATCAAGAAAGACGGTAATTTGTAAAAGTCCTGGTCAACAATCACAATCTAGGTCAAATTTTCTGTACATTTTTGATTTATAATAGGCAACGGGAGATAACTCTAATAAAGTAGTCTACAGATGTATGCCAAACGAATATTTATGTATTTACTGTTTATGTTTTAATTCATTCTTCAGCTTATTCATCTTTACATTCTGAAATATAATTATCAAAGTATTTGAATAAAATGGTACAAAATGTAGAATATTAATATTTGGAAATATTTATTTTAAAAAATATCGATAAGAATCTATTGAATAATATTGTAAAAAATGTGTACTTTATAGAATAAAAGTTTATAAAGGTTCAGATCCAGATATTTAAGGGATGGTCGGGAGGGGTATATCAGACATGTTGTATGAACGGTGGTTATATCAAGAATCAGCTTTTGGGTACAGAAATCCGCGGTTTTTTTTTGGGGGGGGGGGGGTAGGTCAATACAATGCTGTATTATTAAGTACTCAGCCATCTTATAGAAAAGGGACACGAGGCAGGACTCTCCTAGTCTATGTTCTTTTTCATAAAGTCGAATAATTCAGTAATAATTGAGCTATATATTGATCTACCCCTGCCTCATGTCCTGTTTCATAAAGTCGGCTAATTCAGTAATAATTGAGCTTATATACTGATCTACCCCTGCCTCGTGTCATTTTTTCATAAAGTCGGCTAATTCAGTAATAATTGAGCTTATATAGAGATCTACCCCTGCCTCGTGTCATTTTTCATAAAGTCGGCTAATTCAGTAATAATTGAGCTTATATAGAGATCTACCCCTGCCTCGTGTCATTTTTTCATAAAGTCGGCTAAGATTTAATAATTGAGCTATATAGTGATCTATGCCTGCCTCATGTCCTTTTTCATAAAGTCGGCTAATTCAGTAATAATTCAGCTTATATAGAGATCTACCCCTGCCTCATGTCATTTTTATAAAGTCGGCTAATTCATTAATAACTGCGCTTTATAGAGACCTACCCCTGTCCCAGCTCTTTTCCTCATCCAGTCAAACACACCGTTATAGCAAGCTTCAGATGAGGCCACACCATTCTATCCCACATTGCAGATTATCACACATATATAAATTTGATTTCACAAATAATTTTTTATTGAATACGTATATATATTTTCTGCACATATATTAATTTTTAGAACAATTTTTTTCGAACATATGTATAAATATATCTTATTTATTGCACACATATTTACAATTATTGAATATAAATATTATATTACACATAAATTTACAATTATTGAATGTAAATTTAAAATTTCGAACATAAATATAAAATCATTAAATATTGCAACGTTTGTTTGTTTATTGTCCCACTCAAGAATCTTTCACTCATATGGAGACATCACCAAATGCCGATGGCTGGCTTCTATCTGTGGCCTATGCTCGGCACTTTGAACAGTGAGGGTTCTTTAACGTGCCGAGCCGACACCTACTGTTACACAGGAGATCGGTTTTTACTGTCTTATTCGAAAGACGGGAAACCAACCTGCCGCCGGCTGGACTCGAACTCACGACCTCACGATCAAGAGTCGAGCGAACTATCGACTGAGCCAGGTCGGCTCGAAAATTGCAATGTTTGAGACGGCTTAGTTGAGTGTGGCGTAAAACAGTATTAAAACATTGTTCAATATAGAATAACAAGAGCAATATACAGTAATACAAAAATCTTTTATTATCGACAATTGTCTTCTACACAGACTAATAACAATAAACAATGTGAAACATGTTCTTGCGACGTGTTGATGTTTCATGTCTAACAGCGACAACACAGATAGTAGGTAAACATGATATAGTTCAGCCAGACAATTAACTACTTCCTACGCGATTTAGTAACCTAGAGTACCCTGAAAAAAGAGTACCCCATTTTCAAATAAATGGTAATGAGTAGGTTTATCTGTTACATAATTTTATGTCCCGGATGAGAATCTTTCTAATGATGTCATCAGATATTTGGGAAGGATGTGCTAAAATTTTGACTAACGCTATGGACTGAAAACATGCAACAATCACTGTACTGGTGAACCTAACTCTAACGTAACATAGTCACATACCAGTCAAACGCTATTCACATATTATCAATTCAATTCAATATTCTTTCTATCTTTGATTGCATTGGATAATGAAATATGGCATTGGTGGATGCAGAGAGGGTTAAGGGTGTTTGAATTTAGTTTATATATATATATATATATATATATATATATATATATATATAATATATATATATAAATATATATATATATATATAATATATATATATATAATATATATATCGCCTGATCAGGGACATACGGTCAGATATGTTTCGTTGATTGACCAATATATATATATATATATATATATATATATATATATATATATATATATATAATATATATATTATATGTTTATTTATATAAATGAAATGAATCAAGACAAGACAAAAATATAAAAGTGTCAAACTTGATTTATCTCAACTCATCTCTTTTATAACTTTCCCAGACACAAACGATATCTACCTCACAGCTTTAACTTTTCACTGCAGTAAATTTCCATTGTACTAATTAAGCGCGTAAATAAATGTGGCTGGCTATGTCGAACACTGTTATACAATTAACGTTTGCGTGTACAGAGCTTATGCATTAATACGACTCTACAACGCCATATGAGTTAGGAATTACTGGTCAGAATTGCCATTAGGATCGCAATAAAAAGTCTACAAAACCCAAGTCAGTGACGTAATAATTTCTCTTATTTCTGTTATTTGCTATATTATTTGAAATTGAGTTGTTGATTTTTGTGCATGGATTTATGAAGGAACGATGTATGAGATCGTCGTAAAAACTGCACTGCTGGTAAGTCTCTCTCTCTCTCTCTCTCTCTCTCTCTCTCTCTCTCTCTCTCTCTCTCTCTCTCTCTCTCTTTTAGTTATTTTGATTAAGTGGTGCATAGTTCGCCAATCATTATGATATGTCGTGTCTGTTTATGAATAGCATAAAATTAAGTATCTGTTATGATTATAATTTTTATCTGTTTATGAATATGATATTATTAAGTTTTTGTTATGATTATAATTTTTGTCTGTTTATGACTAGGATAGAATTAAGTTTTTGTTATGATTATAAATTTTGTCTGTTTATGAATAGGATAGAAGTAAGTTTTTGTTATGATTATAAATCTGAAGGGGCATTAGCTGTGTTTACAAAAAAAAAAAAAAAAAAAAAAAGGAAAATCGATCGTTATTTCTACTTTTACATCTTGTACCTCTAAAGAATAACAAAGAAGAGCTATGCACAGGCATAACAAAATCTTATATTCCTGTATATTCTGTGAAAATAAGGTCAGGTTCAGTGTGATATGCATATACAAATATAATGTATAATTAAGTTTAAGTTAAACAATTGAAAAAGTGTCAATTCTGGGTTTCTCAAGCAATTTTTGCAAAATATATAGAAAGTTAAGAATTTGTATGCCTGTGTATAACTCTTTATTGTTACTGTATATTAATGTAAGTACTAAAAAGAAAAAAAAATATAACTGAAAATTGAAAAAAAAACAAAAAAAAAAAAAAAAAAAAAAAAAAAAAATAAAAACAAACAAACAAACAAGCATCTAATACCCCTTTAAGTTAATTCGTCTGGTCAGAGTGCTAGCCATTACGTTTAAACATGATAACTACAAATATGTACGTGCCGAAGGTTACATTTTACATTTTAGGGATATATATATATATATATAATATATATATATATATATATATATATATATATAGTATATATATATATATATATATATATATATATAATGAAGTCATTTAACCTCTATTTAGTGCTTGTACGTGTCCCCTGGAACCTTAATTTATTTTGTTCGAAAGTTTGTCAGTTTACGTGCGGAAGGCAAAACATATTAATTATAATGTCACCCGCACAATCTTTAATATCAAAGCAATTTGAAAAAAAAAATATAACTGAAAATTGAAAAACACCAAAAAAAAAAAAAAAAAAAAAAAAAAAAAAAAACAAACAAACAAACAAACATCTAATACCCCTTTAAGTTAATTCGTCTGGTCAGAATGCTAGCCATTACGTTAAAACATGATAACTACAAATATGTACGTGCCGAAGGTTACATTTTACATTTTAGGGATATATATATATATATATATATAAATATATATATATATATATATATAAATATATATATATATATATGTATATATATATATATATATATATATATATATATATATATATATATATATATATATATATATATTTAATGAAGTCATTTAACCTCTATTTAGTGCTTGTACGTGTCCCCTGGAACCTTAATTTATTTTGTTCGAAAGTTTGTCAGTTTACGTGCGGAAGGCAAAACATATTAATTATAATGTCACCCGCACAATCTTTAATATCAAAGCAATTTGAAATCTGGAATGCTAGACCACAGGTGCTTGTTGTGTGTGTGTTATTGGGAACAGTTGACTAAAAAGTTTCACAAACACAGATATTTATAATTCATTATAAATGGCATAACAAAATAAAATTGTATTGTCAATAAAAATCCGAAACTGAAGGAATTGTACATTAAAATGTTTTGCGTTCAATGTTTATAGACAAAACGTATCATATCATATATGACAAATATTCACTTAGAGCTTATTTTATTTTTTTTATCAATCATTAAAAATACATTTTTTTTGGTGAAATATGCGGAAGTTACTCTGTGTAATTGAATTAACAATGTAAACGTATGGTATATAACAAATTTTATTAGGTATAAAACACCAAATTAATGTAAAACAAACGTAATTAAGTGTGAGTGAATGTTGACCTTTGTCGCTATTATATATGTATCTATACGTCACAAAACCTAGTGAAAAAGGGAAAAAGAAAAGTGTGAAACTGAAAAAAATATACGAACAGTGAACGTCCATAATTTACATTCATTTCAAGGTTGATGTTCATGTCAGTATCTAAAGCAATTGCACGCATGTTGATATCATTATCACTTCTATATATGTACATTTCTTGTTACCTGCCTAACAAACATCATGCTTACCTGTATTAATTACTTCAGATTGTTTGTTGGTTTACCTTTGCCGATGCCCAGGCTCAACGTTATAGAAATCCATGGGTGAACGTCGTTCGCCGTCATTCCTGTGCCGTAAGTAATTTTTCATACAAATCACATGCTTGCTTTGGCTTGATTTAACGAGGTTGTGATTACTTAAAAAGTCCTTGCAACTCGCCCCTGTGAGTCCGGGAGAGATATGGTGTGTGTGTGTGTGTGTGTGTGTGTGTGTGTGTGTGTGTGTGTGTGTGTGTGTGTGTGTGTGTGTGTGTGTGTGTGTGTGTGTTTGTGTGTGTGTGTGTGTATGTGTGTGTCCTTGCTTGAATGACCCGTATTTTCAACGGCGTTTTAAGTGCCACTACACTTGTCCAGTCTGACCAAGGTCATCAAAATGCGCATCTTTGACCTTTTACCATCTATCTAAGCATATATCTGTGCGGACAAGAGATGAAACCTCACCTCTGAAAATCTGGCAAGATTTGGGATCGAACCAATGACCTTACTGTTGAAGATCTGGCGCTCAAACAACTGAGCTATTATGTCCGCTTGACAAATCACATGGGATACATAATTATGTTATATTAGAATAATCAAAATTAAGTACATGCATTTCAGAACTCTTTATAACAGTACTGACATTGTTGTTATGAATTTTAAAGTACTTAATTTTGAAAAATGTCTTATAATACATATACATGTATACATACGCACGCGCGTGTGTGAGAAATAATTCTACCAAATAGATTTTAGGTGACGTGTTCATGTCATTACTTTTTCTAAATTCTTTATATAATTCGAGCTCAAATGATTAAGTCTAAACGAGATTCTCCCACCTTGTATAGACGTATCCAGCGTTTTGCCGACCTGGAATTTTCCTGTCCATACCCCAGGGTGTAGACAAGCTACGCGTGCTATGACGTCACAATATAAAAATAAAACGAGACATTGGATGACCAAATTCTTTAATAAAGCATTAATTGTGATAAGGATTTTTAAAGTTACAGTGCTGAACATAATCTTAGGACAATTATAATACCAGTTTATATTTTGTTATATGATAAAGAAGGACTTTGGAGGCAAATATATAAACGAACCAGCGACTGAGAAAAGGGTCATCACGACATAACTAATGGGCTTTAAAAACAAATAAACAAACAAAAAGCACCCCCCCCCCCCAAAAAAAAGAAATTAAAAAAAAAAACACCAAGGGATTTTAACGTAATAATTCTGATTTTATAGATTTTTCTCGCCAGAAACCAAAAAAGCTGCTCACGCCTGTGATCATTCTGACATTATATATTTTTAAGTCCACAAATGTCCAAGTTACTGAAAACCAAAAAAGTTACAATTTTTCGAGAGACCCTTTCCCCAGTCGCTGGGTCAAATAGAGATACAGTCCTTGTCAATTTCATAACAAATCATCAAACGTTCGCATTTGATTCCATTTTAAGTATTTCTGAAAGGCATACCCACTTGTGCAATTATGGCAGCAAATGGTATTGGTACATGAATTGCTTTCGGAGTCGAAAATATCAAGAGATGAATAATTCTTCCCATGACTGAAATTGAATATTTTTTTATCGATCAGTTCCAAAATAAAAGCGGTATTCTCCAACTACTGTTGATTTTATGTGTAACATTTGTAACAGTGAATCTGATTGGTAAATATCAACATTAATTATGTCATAATTGTAAAAATGCATTCATAATTGATAGAATATAAAAGATACTGATATGAATTATAACTGTTGGGTCAGATTAGGGTTCAGGGCTGAACACCCCATTCCAACCCCAACCCCAGTTGAAACAAAACACAAAAAAAGTAAAAATGAAGACGTACCAATGGATAATCGAAGCTCCATGTACATTAGACTATAAACAAATTAGATTTACAAATGGTCGTTGCAAGAAAAACAATTGCAAATCCTAAACGGGATGGGACCCGTCACAAAGGAAACATCCAAGTTTGATTAAGTTTTAAAATGTATTTAAAACAATGATCCATCAAATGACATTTCAATGAAATCTAAAGCAAACAGTTACAAAATTCTTAGAATTAGATGAAGCATTAACCTATAACGTCTTTATTATTACTCTTCAAATCTCAGCTTTACTTTTCTAGCGAGAATTATAATAATAACATGAAGAAAAATGGAGTTCGCCATTTGGACTGAGATCGGAGACAAAAAGGACGATCGTTTAAACAATTTAAAGTCGTGATGACGATATACTTAATTACTGTGACAATTAACGTTTGTTTTCTTTTGTCAAAATAAAAAGAAAATGATAATTTTGTTTGTTTAAATTGTGTTTTCCGCCACACTCATGAGTTTTTAAGTTCAATGATTACAGGAAAAATTGACAAATATGTTTCATGTTTGACCTGATACGACATCACATGCTCCCATCTATCATTTCATTGACAAATCATTTCCGGTAATGGTAAAATGTTAGTTGAAATTTAACAAGTGTTGTTAAGTTTTCTACCAGTGTTTCATTTGTATGATATACCTAAATGTCACAAACCAAGGTTTTTATGACAATCAAACGTTGATTAACGTTAGTCTTATTAGTCATGTGTCACGTGAGATTCTTCATTTGCTGTACTTTACATAGATGTGTCCATGGGTTTTTGCAGAAAACTTTGAAAATATAGCGTTCGTTTATGTTCTTCCGTAGTCATATTATTTGATATTTAAGCAAATACCCTTTGCATAATTATTCTATACACACCGTTTCAAATGTATTTATAATCTCTTTAATTGCTATACGTCCTGTATCATGGATCTCTGTGACCTAGTGGTTAGACCATTTGCACTATAAACCACGAAGTCTCTGGTTTTTAAACGCTCTGTTTCGCGCTTCCCATTGGAACCTAAGCTGTGACAAGATGTGCCAGTTTACTTGCTGATCGCCGAGGGTGAGTCCCGGGTACATTGTAACCGGATTCTCTCCTTCACAATTAAAAAGTGGTTGTCACCATGTAACCGAGTATTATTGGGTCTGGCGTAAAAGCCATTTAATAAATCCTGCTTTTTTCTAGTACTTTTATCATTAGCATGTGTTTATTCTTGTATGTTCACGTCCTTGCATAAATCTTCGCGATGACCCAGTAACAGCGTTTTTTCAATCTCAAGTCAGATGCCCATGTTTGTGTTCTAATTATAAATGCGACTTTGTAACACAAATATTGACTATTATTTCGCCAAAAGCTGGGTAAAGATTGAAAAGTCTGGACTCTTAGGTCCTATCTATGATTTTAAATGAAACTAGACATTAGCTGTGGTTTTTTTCTTTACTACTTAGATTGATGAACAACAACAAAGGAGATTATACACAGGCAAAACAATTATGCAATTCCTATATGCATGTATTTTGAAAACAAATCGTTTGAGAAAATTAGTTTGGCAATTATTTGTTTACAAATTTAATTCGACCTTGCTATTTATATATACATTAGACATTAGGGCCTTATCTTGTTTCCACAAAATATAAAGGAGAATTTGTATGCCTGTGTATAGCTTTTATTTGTTATTGTACACCAATCTAAATTGTAAAAACGTAATATATATTGTTTTGAAAAACACAGCAAATGCCCCTATAAAGATCGTCTATCATGTTTACTTTTATTAACTGAAATATATCTTTCAATGACTTGTTTTATAGTACGCACTCTGAATTAGGATACACATGGCGAGAAAAAAGTTATCTTGTCTAAGAGGCTTTGAGGGTTCCTCATATAAGCTATATAAACTCAAACAGGAACAAATGTCAAAAACAGGCATTTTAGTTAACGATGCTGCTTGATGCTTTTGAAACTATAATAAATTCATCAAGTTATAAACATATTCATAGATTTAAAGCTGAGAGCTGTCGACAATGCAAAATATTTATCTCATTCGTATTAGAAAGAGATCACCTGTTAAACAAATGCATGCATCTAATTAGAATAATTTCGCAAAATGTAACACATTGTAACCGCAATTTCGAGTTCCCCATTACTCCAACCATCGCAAATTAACGTTCGGTAATTTCTACGAAGATTACCGAGTGTCAAGGAAGAACGAGAGGATTGCTTTAAACTACATTGTATTGAAGACGGAATCGGATCTAAGTATTTGTATTTGTATTGATTTAAAATTCACGCAAACAATAACTATCATAATAAATATGTGATTATGCAATGTAGTTTCGAACCGCCATTTTGCGACTTTCATTTCTTCAGCATCGTGTTAGAGATGCCTTGATTGTTCGACCTAGAGGTCACTTGCAATTACGTCATTGAAATACTCTATGGCAATGTATTTATTTCAAACATAAAAACGGTGCCTGTGGTTCAAGTCAGGATAAACGTTGGAAATTTCGTGCTCACTTGATCAATATTATTTAATTTTACTATTTCCCCCAAAATTTACGACGACAGATCATTTTGCTTTCAGTCATAGTAGATTGCCGACTATATCTGTCTGTGAGAGAGGACTTTAAAGCCTGTTCCCCCATGTAAGGGAAAGCTCCCTACGCTATGTTATTTCGCCCATATTTGTTGCTTCCACATAAACGATGTTTATCAATGTAGAATTAAACAAAACATCTGAATACATTTAAGCATTGTTAAACAAAACCACCGGTTAAAAGTTCAAAGACTTATACTTGAGTATTAAAACGGCGAAATATTGATACAAGCAAACCTTTACGCTTAGAAATATATATCAAGTCTGTAAACACATCAGTGTAATCATAAATCGTTGGTAATACAGAGGGTTTCTTCCAAGAGCCATTTTTTTATCCAGTTACAGGACCCATTCAACAGGATCCTTCCCAATATTGAAGATTTCCTAGGCTTCTGCTACAAGATTCTTTAGGATTTCAAATTCCAATTCTTGTCCCATAAGTTTATCTTTTCAGAGTGAAAGTTGGAACTAATTTCTGGTATTTTGGGGGACAAAAAGTGATGGCGGGAAGTTACTGTAAATCTGTTAAAGGCATAACATGTTAAAAATTATCATGAGCTTTATAGAAATTCATTCCTTTTGTTTTAAATTTCCCAAATTTATATGTGAAAATTCCCTATTTCCCAGAATCTGGACCCAATTGAAAATATATAGAAAACATCTAGTTAAGACTTAAGGTAACATTTACATTGTAATACATTGCAAAAAAGTATGACAATTTACATGACATTTTATGACAAACCTGACGCATTTAATTATAAATGTCATTGGCTCATGTCATAGATATGGTAATACATATGTGTCAGAAACCTAATGTCGTCGAGATAAGTAAACTTTTCTAAATTGATAATTTCTTAGTGTCATTTTCTCGCAACCATGACTGATTTTGTTGAATATGAAAAGTTTTAAATTCTAGTTAAAATTTTTCGGTTATGAGGTGATGTGATCTTTGTGATTTGGTTTTGGTGTAATGTTACTTCAGAATGATACTATGAGCAAAACGCAAAATGCAACTTTTTTTAAAAAAAAACTAGCAAAACATACTGAAATAAACGAAATATAAAACAACAAAATAATTATGTATACTTTAGAATTATGGGATAATTAGACTGCTAAAGCTTTGCTTGTGTTATATTAGCATATGGAACATGATGCTGTATAACTGGTAATTTTCGCCGTAGTATTTATTCACCCTGTCTTAAATTTGCCTTAAATCACGGGTAATGGATGACATGTCTGTCGCTGCTTTAATTATTTAGCTTGAAATTGACGCTTTTATTTTATTGTTTGTTTATTTGTTTATTAATGTTTAACGACACATTCAAGAAATTTTCACTCATATTGAGACGTCATCAAAAGCCGGTGAAGGGCTTCAAATTTTGGCCTATGCTCGGCACTTACGGCCATTGAGAGTGAGGGTTCGTTAACGTGCCGACACCTAATGCGACACGGGGCCTCGATTTTTACATCCGAAGGACAGGGAACCAACCTGCTGCCGGCTGGACTCGTGCCGACACCTACTGTGAAACGGGATCTCAGTTTTTAATATCTCGTCCGAAGGACAGGAAACCAACCTCTGCCGCCGCCTGGACTCGAACTCACGACCTCACGATCAAGAGTCGAGCGCGCTACCGACTGAGCCAGGCCGGCTCGCTTTTATTTTATATTTCCCCTCTCATCTAAGGGCGAAAAATGGCGAAAATTAAACGGGAACGAATATTTCTAGGCATACATTATTTTCACTCATGTGATGTCCGTTATATGGTTTTTTTGGTAATCATTCTGTGAAATTATGTAAATAGGAAGTCGTGTGTATTTTCAATCTTTGTAACATACTACAGTAAATTGATTAAAATTTGAATGAATGAAACAAATATTGGAGGAGAAACAATTTCTGTCTACCCAAACGACAAGTAGCTGGCAATTCCTTTTCTACTGTTTGCACAAAACAGAAATCATTTAATTTCATTTAAATGAAAAAAAAAATAATAAAAATAAATGAATATCATAAAATGATTCATAATAAACATAAGCATAACATAAAAAAGAGAAGGTAAATTATAAAATAGGTCTGTAGAATCTTTAAATATTGAATACATTACAATACTAGTATTATATTGATATTTTATGGCCTAAAACAAGTTAGGCATCTTATTGTCATAACAACATTTACGGACATAAACAAGAATACAACATGACAGTTGACAACATACCGTGGTCATGTCTATTTCCTCGTCGTATTCAGCAAACAACACAAACGACAAACGGTCGTCTGCCCCATTTAATGACTTCAGTTATTTGATAGCTTGATTATCAATAAGAAAGAGTTGACATTTTCTACAAAGAAATGTTTTAACCTGAAAGTTAAAATAAAGTAGGAAATAGGAAAAGTTGAGTTTTCCATTTCCGATACAATAGATGTTTTAGCATAGACATTTATTTGTGATAACAACGATGTTTAAAATGTTTGTGTACAATGTTTTAGCCTTGAAGATAACATGCATCAAGAACGAATGAAGATTCTGATAAAAGATTGATTTAGCCTTAAAGTGTAAAGAAAATGGCGACATTCAATGATCAAAATCACAGTTCTTAGACGGATTTTGGTTTACATTTATATTTATTATTTAGCCTTGTATGATACCACTTTCTCTTTAGAAAATGTATATATATTTCAAATTGGAGCTCAACTGATGAAGTCTAATTGACAGAAACGATCGTCTTGAGCATTAAAACTTTGATATTATGTTTAAACTATTGTTAAAGAACCCTCTGGGATACATCCATAGGCACAAGTCTAGATTTGTGACAGCTCAGCTATAGATGCGACGTTTTTATACTGCAAAATTGTTTACTAGGTGTTAATAAGCAATCACACACACACACACACACACACACACACACACACACACACACACACACACACACACACACACACACACACACATTTTTACTCACATTGACATTCTGTTTTTGCATGTTTATTTTTTTATACGGTTGTACATGTATGTAATGCATATATTTGTGAATTATCTCATTTTCACCGTCGTCGTCGTTGCTGTCACCCAGTTTAAATGAAGATATTTTCGTTTTACTTCCTTAAAACGACCGGTGTAACTTGGACAATCACCTGAACACAAATTCTTCACATGAAAAATATTTACCTGAATACATATTGCAATTAGTACTCACGGTGAATGTAAAGATAATAGCCGTGTTTTTATAGGTGGTTTACCTGAGTTTATGGTACCACTAATAACAATGACCTCAATTAACCGTTGTAAAAATATCATTCTTTGTCTAGTGGACCGACCTTGGACATAATAATCCGATATTTCAATATAAGCGATTTCAAATTAATCGAGTACTAAAAACAGAAATTAGAGGCGATTTGATCCCAACCGAATTTTCAAATTATGAGAGTTTAATGTAAGCGACTTCTACAACATATACATTAAACACATTATAGAGTAATGATGTATGAAGTTATCGTCTTCGAATTACAAAAAAAGAAAGAAAAAAAAGACAAAAACAACACGTTGAACCTAAGCATGTAGGTAAGATTTTGGTTTTTCGAAATATTTTTGATTTTGTATCAAGTAATTCTAATCTTTCAGAGTATGGGTTGCCCGCGTGGTCAAACTTGTGATCTTTCATATGAAAATTGTCGGACATTTGGACCTTGTTTATTGAAAGAGGCAACGTGTGTGTCAGGTAAGTAAACATCACTTTATAGTTTTGATATCATAACAGCTGTTTTGTATATTGAAAATATGATTTATTTACTGATTACGAAATATAAAGGAGCAAAAAATTGATAATAAAAGAAATAAATAATTCTTTCGCATATAACACTCCAAAATCTCAAGAATGGGTTGAACCTAGATTTCCTCAATTGTATCAATTGGTACTTCTTCATTTTCATTTAGATCTAGTTTTTCGCTAGAAAAACCTAGTTTTCTTCAGTTAAACCTAGCTTTTCTCTGGTAAACCTAGTTATACTCTGCGAAATAAATGAAACTAGATTAAGCTCTTTAATGTGACCTTGGAACATGTACACCTTGTTTACCTTGCTTGAAGAAAATCAAAACGCCTATGATGGGATGTAAAGCCTATTTCCATTGGGTATACATGTATAACATTACATGGTAAATACTGGTTAAAAAGTCAAACACCGAAATCATAGTGTTTTACATAATTTT
This sequence comes from Atrina japonica, assembly GCA_030159075.1. Taxonomy (NCBI): domain Eukaryota; kingdom Metazoa; phylum Mollusca; class Bivalvia; order Pterioida; family Pinnidae; genus Atrina; species Atrina japonica. The sequence goes on from BROG01001131.1 coordinate 54,746, forward strand.
ATCCCCCGTTAACAGAATTTCATAATGTAATTTTCATCAAAGATTTAATTTTTATTTATTAGATCGTAATCATTTAACATCTCCTTTGTTTCTGTACATCATACTCCATTTCGGCCCCGATCAGCTCCTATCAACTTTTGCAGATATTTGGTTCTCATTGGTTGTTGAGAATAACTATGTTATCGTTACCTGCGACATAAAATGGCGTTAATGAGTTTAACCTATTTTTTCTCAGTTGAAAAATTCTTTCCTAGGGGAAAGGTTTGACTTATTTTTTGATTTTAGTGAAGTTAAACATAGCTTTCCTCATTTAATATTAGTTTTTTTTCAGAAAAGGTGAATTACTGAGAAACATCAAGTTGAACTGTAGAAAACTATCTATGTAAATTTGGCATGACACACCTATGATGTTTTCCCCACTTTTCTCTTCTAGCATTTGGTTTACCACGAACCGGAAGTTGCCCTTCTCCGAACAGATACATGATTACCATGTTTACGGTTGATTGTTTTGATGATGGTGGATGCGATTCACCCCAGTTATGTTGCCATAGTTATGCAGGAAGTTATTGCTGGTTTCCGCGTACAAGACAGACAGTGAGATCTCGTATACCAATGTTGACAAATAGAAGCGTCAGACGGATATCAGAGACTGGATAGCAAACACGCCATGTTTGTTCCATCGAACCGCCAGCCTTGACTCCGAAGTTCATTCAGAACATAATTTATTTTAAATATATTATCGCTTGTTATAAAATGGTGCGCGTTAAAAAAATAAAATCTATAAATCTAGCTATATTTATTCGTATTTTATTAACATTTTGTGTATTTCCAGGAAAGGATGGAAAAATGAATCAAGCGCTTTTAAATCCATCTGGCGCGTAACATTTTGAAACATCATACAAGCTAGATATTGGCAATAATGTAGTGAATACATATCACCCCTGAGGCATTCTTCCATATGTATGCAAAGGACACAGCTATTTATTGTTCTAAATCAAATATAAATAATGTTAGTGCTTGAACACTCGTTAACTTCAATATAGCATATCAAAATTTATTTAATGATGAAACAAAATATAGACACTTAAACCCACATTGTATTTGTCGAAGTTGATAAAACTTTTCGCCCTTGTTTTTGTCAACAGAACAACATCGTACAACATGTTGACTCGATATTAACATGACCTTCTCCTGATAATGTCTGACGACGTGCTTACAAAATAAAAACGCTTTACGGCGGAACAGGTGGTTCGGTGTATTTGGCAAGGTTAGGTAACTCGAATAAAATATATCAATAAAGTACGGCTATTACAATCACTAGAATATAAAGATGATGGCGATGATATAAATAATGAAAATGACTTTAAATATTTCACAGTTGATGGGTGGATCCAGGAATATGCTTGATTAGGCCAGTGTGTTACGAGCACAGGAATGCATTAAAAATTAACTAGAATATAAAATTTAAAAAATCATATTACATAATGTTATGATTCATTTAATCCTTTCAACCCAAAGTATCTTGATGGTATGATCTTTTCTATTGTTTAGACAAGTCTATTATGGCCTGTAGGGTTTAAAAGCTTAAAACAATAATTATAAATTTCAGGTGACAAAATCTAATTGACCAATTGATTAACTAACTAATACAGATGTCTCATCTGTCCGGATAATTGAGATTAATTTTGACAGGTAATATATAGGTACTAGTACTGAGTCTGATTAATATATGTAACTGCTGTTATAGAAGTTAATATATGTACATACGCATGTATTGTACAATTACACTGGGATTTAGAAATGTTACTATATATTGAAAAACAGCGGAAAACCTGAATAAGAATGTTCAAAATGTCTAATTCTTTGGTTCAAAGATAAGACTTAAAAAAAAAAAAAAAAAAAAAAAACAACAAAAAAAAAAAAAAAAAAAAAAAAAAAAAAAAAAAAAAATGGAAATGTAGAAGTTGTCTTCCTTTAAAGTAAGTCCGTTTTCAGTTATCACACGTAATGTCTTAATCGTTATACAGGTAAACTTACTAGTATATATTACATAGGATATGTTAATGACAAATGAATTGTAAAATATATCAACAAACATAAAACAAAAAGTACAGTGGTAGCAATTGGCGCGCTTTTTCTGTTTGCTACATTACTTGAACAAGCATCATCGCCTTTGTCGTAGTTTCTGTTTTGATTGTTCTCAAAGCCTGCCTCATAGTTTCCACAGTAACCATTTAAGATTGGCTCTGCTGGTATCCCTCTTCTGCATAAATAAATAGATGGATGTTTAGATAGATTGATAAATAAGATAAAAGGTGTTTTATTAACAGATAATCATATGTAGGATAAACGTTTACTTTCTCGTAAACTTTTGATTTGGTAATTACGTGGTGAGTTTGATATAATTCTATCAACATCAGACAATATAACTAACAAAAATAGTCCATAATACACATTCCCCTGTATGGTTTTTATGCCGCTTATATTTGTTTTTAATTGTATTTTAAAACAGCGCAGTAATTGATATATTCAGTAGCAAGAAATAATATGGGATACAAAAAAAGACGTTTTTGTAAGATGTTCCGTCCCGTCACGGTTCCCTATGATAGAATGCAACATCACAGAAAAATATGTGCTGCATCACTTCTGGTCATACAGTTTAGACGCAGTTTAAATCACAACGTTTCTTCTGTTTATTCGTTGCGGGTTCGACCTTCGCCGGACACTAAGCTGGTTATGTGAAAAAGATTATTTGTTTGTTTGCCGCCATTGCTTAATCGAAAAACGTCTGCGTGTTAAATTTATCAATATATTGTTTCTTGATAAATTCATTTTATTATTAAATAATAATAGTTATTTTCAAAATAGATTATTCTCTATACATGTTACGATAAAATTTATTTTTGGGTGACAATGGTTATTATTAATCATTATTATTTTTTCACTATTGACAAAATTAGGTACTTTCATTATCTCGAGTTACCACCCCTTTCGATACCTGCTGCCATGGGAGATAACTATGACTAACGAAAAGAATAATTCAAATTCTTTACGATGGTGAATCATATTTTCGTATCATAGGATCATTTAATCTTTTGAATATTTTTCTAACTTACCGTAACATTCTGCATCGTTGCTGATCAAGTCTAAATTTAGCGCTTTCTACGTCATCGACTGTCCGAGGACTCCATAAACGTTCAGCGACCGCTGACGCACGTGGCCTATAAAAGATAAAAGTACTTAAATTACTGAAACGAGGGGACGAAAGGTACAGCTGTTGCGACCAACCAGTAAACTCCAAATTTACAACATGACACAGCGCTTATCATATAACATCTTACTTATGTGAAACAGAGTATTGCACGATCTGGAATACACAAAGATATATGTATTTCGATCACTAGTTCAATAGTGTTTGCTTTATTTTCTTACTCACAAAACTGTATCTAAACATCCATTACTTTGGATGTCATGCAGTTATCCGCCATTTTGAGTCAGACTCATTATTAGGCGGTCTAATTACGTCACCATTATAAGTTAATTAGATTAAGTTGTGTGTATACTTTTAAGTCTGGAATACTGATCAATGTTAAAGTCACAGATACCAAAGTATTAATTTTCGGAATATTCCGGATACAATATACAAATCTGGTGAATATTGGGCAAACACGAACTTTTTAAATGTAGAGGCGGGATCAGGTGCCATGGCGGAGTAAGTGTCCCCTGTTGGCCGGTCACATACGCGATTATATATAAAACACAGCTAATGCCCGTTTAAGGCTTTATTACCAGCGGCTACCTTATATATGTATATAAAATGAGGCATATATGTTTTTGGTATATCTCAGTGCTGTTCATCTTATACTAAAGTAATATTTGGCACTGTTAACATTATTTAAATTCGAAAATTGTCTAAAGCTAAGATAGTCATTTTTTTTACAGTGGTTACTCTTAGACGGCGGCTATACTTTTAGAGATATTATTTGGCCTTGTATGATACCACTTTATCTTTCGAAAATACACATACTTTTCAAATTGGAGCTCAACTGATGAAGTCTAATTGACAGAAACGATATCGTCTTGAGCATTAAAACTTTGGTATTATGTTTATAATATTTATAACCACTAGGTCGTTGCCACTACTGGTGGACCGTTTGAGTCCCCGAGGGTATACATAAACCTAGTACCTGGTATTTCGGTACCAGCTGTTCATCTTATACTAAAGTAATACTTGGCCCTGTTAACACTATTTAAATTCGAAAATTGTCTAAAGCTAAGATAGTCATTTTTTTACAGTGGTTACTCTTAGACGGATTTCGGCTATACTTTTAGATATATTATTTGGCCTTGTATAATACCACTTTATCTTTCGAAAATACACATACTTTTCAAATTGGAGCTCAACTGATGAAGTCTGATTGACAGAAACGATATCGTCTTGAGCATTAAAACTTTGGTATTATGTCCGTAGCGCGCTCGACTCTTGATTGCGAGGTTGGTTTCCTGTCCTTCGGACGAGAAAGTAAAAACCGAGGTCCTGTGTCACAGTAGGTATCGGCACGTTAAAGAACCCTCACCGCTCAAAGGCCGTTAGTGCCGAGCATAGACCAAAATTTCAAGCCCTTCACCGGCATATGGTGATATCTCCATATGAGTGAAAGGTTCTTGAGTGGGACGTTAAACAACAATAAACAAACAAACAAAATGCAATTAAGGATGTCGTTATGTACAGATTTTTCCATTAACCATTGCATGTATATTCCATGTTTTTCAAAAACTGAAAAACAATATATTACCATTTTCTGTGAATCTGTAGTCAACTGGATACGAAATTCATTCTATAGAATTGACTTTTCGGGGGGAGGTTTTCATATGACGTAACAGCTAAACAGCTGTGTGTCAAGCATTGAATATAAATGCAATCGGTCTGTATACTTGCAATGAAGGAAATAACAGTCGGTATGTAAATATTATAAATAGAAAAATCTTATTTTATTGACATGAAATCGCAATAAAATCAAATACAAATGTAATATCGCGCATAAGAATATAACATAAAAGTAGTTCCGGAAGCTCATAACCGATTAGGGGCGTATATATGGTAGGATACTGCACCTTTTCATCTAATGTTATTTAAATGGAAAACGAAAGAAGGATATTAAAATAATGCTATTTATGTAAGAATTATTATGAACAAACATTTTTATACAAATATTTCGTAGATATTTCAGTTCGGGAACTGATCCATTTCGAGAAGTACGTGAAAGTTAATCGCAAAGTACTGTACTGTTTGCTCATTCATATTGAGAATCTGCCTTGCTTTTCAGAAATTCATATTACGCTTTTAACATAACATAGCATGGTATTGCCGTTTCCTCCTTATTAATATATTTACCATAATCTTGAAAGAAGATTTGTCCCGTCAACATACTCGTCAAAAATACAAGCTTCTCCACCTATCACTTTATCGTGTTGTTCCCGAGTTCCTGAAATAAGATTGGAAAAGTTTATGTATAAAAATCACAGATACAAAAGCATTAATCACCAGAATGTCCAGGATACAATGCATAAATCTGTTTAACACTACATACACACGGACATTTAGAAATCTAAATCGTTCGATTGCGAAGCGATTGCTCTTACGAGACACAACGAATGCCGTTACTATATATTGAATTGCTGAACCGATAGAAATTTACCTCCATTAGATATAGAATATGGCTTAATGATCAAGTTTTAACATTTTTCTCTTTATACCAAATTTTAAGCAAAGAAATATTTCACCATTAAATGACAAAGGTTCACAATTGTAATAGTTTCTCCAGTCTTGGCCGTAGCTGATGTAATTCAGGTACCAACAGGATGACAGAATGATCTGGTAGCCTTTCTTGGATATATTTTCCATATGCTTAATCCACGAAGTATTAACATCGTCCTTCCATATTTGAATAACTGTATCATTTTGTACCTGTAATCAGGGGGAATAACTATAAGTCTTTTTTATACGTTAAAGCAGATTTTTAAACATCACATTTTAGTTGAACTTTAATGTAAGATGGGTTATCAGTCTATAGAAAAGACGTAAACAAAATATATTCCTTCAGTGGTTTTAGAGGTGTTGATAATGTGAGTTAATATTTGACCAATATTCGATCATTAACGGAAAATGAATAACAGTGACACATGTCACTGCAAAAGTACATAATCAATTTTGATTTTTACTACATAGATTGATATACAATAATAAAAAAGAGATATACACAGGCATAAAAATCCTGTACATTTTTTAAAAAATTGCTGGAGAAACCTAGTTTGGCAATTATTTCTTTGCAACATTACTATTTGTATAATCATACGACACCGGGTCTGATCTTATTTTGACATACAAGAATATGAGCGATCAGCGACAATACAAGAAATTATAAACTATTCTTCCATCATTAATAGAATTATCCCCCCTTTTCCGCTGAGGAATTACCTGCACCATAGGATAAATATATAAAAATACGGTACACGCCAGAGGTTTTTAAACCACGTGCCTTTGTTTATAAGATAATTACGAATATGGAATAGAAAGAATCAATTCCGTTATTAAAATGATGATGGAACCTTACACCGACGGATTAGACTCTTATATAATGTCCTCAGAATAGGGTTGGCTCTTATTAATTTAATATACTTAATAACCAATAGGCATATAGAGTCCTGGTCTATGACACAGTATCTTTTAACATTATATAAAACCATAGAAGTGGGTACAATTAGTGTGTGTGTGTGTGTGTGTGTGTGTGTGTGTGTGTGTGTGTGTGTGTGTGTGTGTGTGTGTGTGTGTGTGTGTGTGTGTGTCTCTCTCTCTCTGTGTATGTGTGTGTGTGTCTCTCTCTCTCTCTCTCTCTCTGTCTCTCTCTCTCTCTCTCTCTCTCTGTGTCTCTCTCTCTGTGTGTGTGTGTGTGTGTGTGTGTGTGTGTGTGAATACAAACCTCGGCACCATGTTCTACAGGATCTTGCCATATTACATAGCTCTTCTTTAAACCCTGAATGATTTGTACTAGTCGTCTCACATAGTACTGCTCCAACTCTGTCGCATCCTTCATGTTATTTTCTTTCATAAATTTGGTGATATTTGGATTTGAATTCCTTTATGTAACGGAAAAGAAAATCATCCAGATGTTTAATAAGAGAAAAGCAATGCCTTTAGCATGGAAAATAATATGTTATAATAATGACGATTGACAAATGTCAAAATAAAGTATATTGTGAGTAAGTGCACTTACTAAATTCAATATTAGTTTAGTAGCCAAATCCGTGAGCTGAGTTTAGAATACATGACAATTTCCTAAAAAAAAAAAAAAAAAAAAAACTTGGAATGCAATGTCAATTCCAGGGATGGGATAAGATGCCATGGAGGAATGAATATTCCTTGAATATGTTTTAAAAGCCCTCGATGATTGACGGTACACGAGTTAAAAAGAGGATAGGATGCGATAGGATGGATTTGGGTAGTCCACAGAGAATAGGTTATATTTAATCAGTTATTACAATGTATCCTGACTATAATTTATCATTATGATACAAACCAACAACGTGGATATGACTCGTCCATGCCTAAATGTACAAATTGGTCCGAGAAAACACCGCGTATTTCAGTGAAGAATTCTTCAAGGAAATTGAATGTAAAATTTTTGATTGGGTTTAATATCTCGTAAGCGCCGTATCCGTACAATCCAGGATTTGCTTTTCCGGGTTCTCCATTAACCCAACAAGGTGTTAATAGCTCTGTAAACAGATATAAATAAAGTAAAATTATCTATATTATGGAAGTTCATTAAATGAGTAAATATCAATTAAGCTGATGATACACAAGGAAGGAAGTATGTGTTCCGGTTCAGTTTTTTTTTCATTTATTCGATTCGCCCTACTTAATCTCGTTTACGACGGGATTATTCGGGACTTTGGGTATACTAAACCAACTAAGGTAACTGAAAGATTTCAACCACGAGGATAATCCGTGTCATTCTTGATATGTTGGAATACACGTATTCCATTAAATGCAATCGGTCTAGATAAATAATTTCTCCAATAAAAACCAATACAAATAAGGCCTGTGACTTTCGACGCCAAATAGCTCTCCACACATTTACTTTACTGTATGGTATTGGTCAATCTAATTAAAAACCGATCTCCCGTTCTTTGAATAGTCGCGTAGAGGATCTAATATGAGAATGAATTCGCTATGGGATCATGTGTGGATGACCTTTCGGAGGTTTGTTCAACCACTCAAAATGCAACTTACAGAATTTGAAAGTTTATCATATGGCAAAGAGATGTAATTTATTTTATAATAAAGAAACCGCCAGTCTGTAAAATTCATTCGGAATACCTTTGGTGATTTTTAATTAGGCTGGGATTTAAACATATCTTAAAAGATATCATCAGCAGTTCGTGACCATTTAGTATAAATTGAATTAAACAATTAAAGTAGATTAATTAAGTAATGATAAAAGTTAAACTAATCATAATGATATTCAGAAAGATATAATAATTAAGGAGCATACATGATGTCTGCGAAATTTAGTTATTGCGTATGGAAAAGTATTATTCAGCATCATTTTAATTTGCCATCGCTAACATCACTGCTGGACATCGATAGGATAAGTTTGGTATGGGAGAAATAATTGTTAAAAGTAATCCTTCAGGTAGAAATGTCATCATTTTATTTTCTCGTAGATATATTCTTAAATACTCAATTATTTAATTAATTTCGAAACTACAGTCGATCTTCAACCGATATTTATTGAAATCATTGAAATCATTCAGGTCAGTGACCGTAAGATAACATGAAAATAAACAAACAACGAACAAACCTTTAAACGCTTTACCCCACGACTGTGTATGGCCAGGTGTGTCAAACTCCGGGATGACCCTGATCCCCCGTAGTCGTGCATACTCTATTATATTCTTGACGTCGTTTTGACTATACACATGTTTTTCACTGTAGGCGCCCTGTCAGAATAGAATAAAAATACATTCAAGTATTATATATATATAAAGGTTGACTTAAGATATTGTCGTAATTAAATTAAGGTTGTTTACAAGTACTGCATTTTTTTCAAACCGGATAACATTGCCAATTTAACTGTATAAAAAAGAAAGAGCAATGTGTCGTTCTTAGACGTTGATTTCAAAGTGCCTTATTGTTTAAGGAACTAGTTTTATTGTTAATTTGATCGCAAGAAATGAATTCTTAATGAAATCTAAAATAAAAACTGGAAGTCATCCATTGAATGCTAGAATGAACAGAAAGGAATAATAATCTAAATGTATTACCAAAACCGTCCAAGAATGTCTACTGTACAAATGAATATCCTAGCTTTGTGAGGGTTAGATTTTAAATATTGCTAGGGACCGAACCGAATCTTTTGTTTAACTCATTCATCCCTAAAGACACATTTGGACTGGCCTAAGTCATTGATTTACAGAGGAGTCTATTTTGTTTTCAGGGGTTAATGTCAGTTATCAAATCCAAAATGGATAGACTTGATCTAAATTAATTGATATAACGCCTTAAGTTATAGGTTATATGACTATAATATATATCATGGACAGTGCACTGAATACATAATCTTGAAAATACTTATTGAAACACATGGTTTGTATTCATGTAATACGATTCACAACTACTTGACTACATTATCGGCTATCCAATGTACTAAATTATATTAACAAAAATATGATAAAATAATATCAAAGTTATAATTTTGCAAAATGGGACCAAAGCAACGTTCCCTTGTTAATATGCCACATCCGACGCCAATGTTACAAGTAAACTACGATGGCATAAAGCTGTCATCGACATGTTAAGATAATCTGATTAATTATGTCGACATGATGTGATAATTAATTGCGTTATATTGACAAAACGATTTATTTTTGACCACATATTCACATAAATAATGTCGACATAATCTCATATTTTTCTCAACATGTCAACATATGTCAACACCACTCTGATTCTGTACATCAATACACTGAAGTTGATATAAAATACATACTGGAATTTCTAATAGACAATATATTTGTAATGTTCGGAGGCGTGGTCTTTCAACATACTGTCGGCATTCCTATGGGAACCAATTGTGCCCCTTTATTGTAAGACCTGTTCCTTTATTTATAGACTTCCTTTAATTTGACATTTAGATATATCGACGACGTTTTGTCAATTAATGATGACAATTTTCATACATATGTCAATGCGATATATCCCAGCGAAATAGAAATTAAAGATACAACAGAATCAAGCACACACGCTTCATACTTAGACATTTTACTTAATAAAGGCACAGACGGGAAATTAGCAACTAAGCTATACGACAAACGCGACGATTTCGGCTTTCCCATCGTAAATTTTCCACATTTAAGTAGTAATATCCCTCAGTCACCCGCATATGGAGTTTATATTTCACAAATGATCCGATATGCCAGGGCGTGTACAACATATGCAGATTTCATATACAGAGGTAAACTACTCACTGACAAATTATTGACACAGGGATATCGAAAACCGCGTTTAATGTCAACGTTCCGCAAATTTTATGGTCGGTATAATAGTCTTGTTTGCGATTACTATGTTTCACTAGGTGAAATATTGAGGTGCTTTTCGTTGGCGGTTGTTGAGACGTCTGTACCAATTGTGACGAGGATACACTCCTCACGTATTTCATTGGTCTTGACTGTGGACTCACGGTGGGTGTGACCGGTCGACAGGGGATGCTTACTCTTCCTTGGCACCTGGTCCTACCTCTTGGTTTCCAAAGTTCCGTGTTTGTCCATTTTTACCGGATTTGTATCTATGTCCTGGACATTCTATTGATTTATACTTTGGTATCTGAGATTGTTATATAATGATATAGATTATATCGACATAATGTGACCAAATTATATCAACATGTCGACAAAAAGTGGTTTTTGCGCAGTAAAAACGATCACATTATATCGGCAAGTTTTGATAATCACCACATTATGTCGACAAGATGACATATATTAATACATAATGATTACATGTTGCGATAAATTATCACATAACAGTGGCGTAGGAAGCAATTCGAAAGTGAGAGGGGCTATTTTTCTGTCTTTTCTTTTTTATTTCATTTTTTAAAAATAATTTTGCAGTAAAAAATATTTTCAAATTCTGTCTAATACATGCAACGATGGTGGATCTATAAAAATTAAGAGGGTTAATTGGTGTTTTGGGGCTAGTGACATAAAATTATACCTTTTTGTGAAGCAATGCATACATCGTCAAAAGCAGACTGAGGTTTCAAAGTTTTTTTATGACACAATGTTTTGCGCAGTAAAACGGTTACATTATATCGACAAGTTTCGAGAATTATCACATTATGTCGGCATGATGACATTCTGTAGTGATGTTAGCACTTACTTCGTTTATTTATTGTGCAAAGGACAAGTTTTACAAAGTTATTTAAATGAATGAAAATATGAATATTTATTTTATGTCATCCTCATTTCTGGAATACATAAAAAAGACTTCTTAGAGTTTTTAAATTAGGCCTATCGAAATTTTCAATACTCCCCACCCCCGCTAACTCATAATCCTGGATCCAACAAGGCTTCATACATAGAAATACTGTAATGATTATAACTTTGTTTGCTTATTTATTGGTTTGGTCACGCAAATCGAACATTAACAAATTGGAGATATGTTTTCAAAAATATTTATTTATTCTCATCTTAATGTATCAATGACATAAATCGACAAAGATCTTAATAAATCTTATTATCAGATTTCGTGATTTCAATTATTTTATTTAAAGTTGATCTGTTAGTCTTTGGCCCATTTTTCGGGAGGGAAAGTTGGGCCCGGGCCCGTTCTTTCGGGGAGGGGGACTCTGCGAGGAAATCTATGCTACAATACCGAGAGAGTTAATAAGTTTGAAAACTTGTTCCCAATCCGTCTGCTATATAATTTACAAATTAATATATCTATGTGTAAAATAAACAAACAACTGCCAGCCACTACAAAACTTTAAAATTGGCATAAAACATCATTCAAAATTCTCAGCATGTATTAATATGAAAATTTATTTGTAAACCAAAATTGCATTGGATTAAAATGGATAATGGATTTTCACGTGTACGGCATCTGGGAAGCATACCCAGCTAGATCATGGGGAAAGTAAACGATGATTTTGTGTCAGAAAGCTAGAGAATACCTCATGGGGCTTTCAAATTAATCAATGAACTAAATATTTTTAATGATAAAGAGGGCATAATTCAATGTCTGGAAGTAAAGTAACTTTTTCTTTTAAGAAAGGTAATAATCAATGTGATTTTCGAGAAGATTACTAGGCGTATTTTCGCATCTGGGTGCTTCCAAATTTAAAGAAATATTGTTTTTATTTAATGCAAAATATACAACCCTCTAATGACATATTGTCTCACAATAAACCCGACACTTAAAATTATGTGAAGTAACCAGTTAGAGCGTGCCCCTTAAGTTGATAAAATGATTAATTTGTCTATAAAACTAAAATCAAATTCCCAAAAATTCCGCTCGGCAAATACATATTCTAACTTTGAAACCTCAGTCTGCTTTTGACGATGTATGCATTGCTTCACAAAAAGGTATAATTTTATGTCACTAGCCCTAAAACACCAATTAACCCTCTTAATTTTTTATAGATCCACCACCGTTGCATGTATTAGTTGTATTGACAGAATTTGAAAACAATTTTTTACTGCAAAATTATTTAAAAAAAAAGAAATAAAAAAAGAAAAGAAAGAAAAATAGCCCCTCTCACTTTCGAATTGCTTCCTACGCCACTGTTATGTGATAATTTATCGCAACATGTAATCATTATGTATTGATATATGTCATCTTGTCGACATAATGTGGTGATTATCAAAACTTGTCGATATAATGTGATCGTTTTTACTGCTCAAAAACCACTTTTTGTCGACATGTTGATATAATTTGGTCACATTATGTCGATATAATCCATATCAATATGTTGACATGTTGAGAAAAATATGAGGTTATGTCGACATAATTTATGTGAATATGTTTGTCAATATAACGCAATTAATTATCACACCATGTCGACATAACTAATCATATTATCTCCACATGTCGATGACAGCTATATGCCAACGTAGTAAACCTGTCGAATTCGGTGAAAATCTCATCAGTTAGGGTTAGATCTGATTGGCGAAAGGGAACTGAATAACTGCATACATACCTGTCTGGTAAGTTCCGGGAACCGAATACTGGCGTATGGGAAGGACTGGTCGTCAACAATATGCCAGTGGAATACGTTCATCTTGTTATACGCCATAGCATCCTGGAAATTGATGGAGAGTAATGAATGCAACTGAAGACTGTTTCATGTTTTTTACACTTTATATCTGTGATTTTTCAAATCATGGGTAAAATTATCCTAAAAATCCTGAAAATTCAAGTGCAATGGAAGAGTTAGCATTGACAGGTCACAGAGAGAGAGAGAGAGAGAGAGAGAGAGAGAGAGAGAGAGAGAGAGAGAGAGAGAGAGAGAGAGAGAGAGAGAGAGAGAGAGAGAGAGAGAGAGAGAGCGCAAAAACATCAAATGAAATAAATGTGGAATGAATCGGTCAAGGCAATTCTTCGGTGGCCAGCAAGCCACTCAATATTGAATTTAGTGATTGGCGGAAAAAGATTTATATGTTTTAAATGTGTACACAGAAATAAAATGTAATACCTTAGATCTATGATCATCTTTATACACATCATTTCATAAAAGTATGCTCATGTAAAGGAAGGATTTTCACGTTACGCAATGAGAGAAAGTTCCAAAATATATCACATCGGTTTTGTGATCACAAGCACGTATATACTTTTAACTATATCTCCTTTATTTCCACATTAATTTACCACGTACGAAATGGTTCGAATAAAAGAATTTGCAGAACTATCCCCTAGTGAAAATGTCCGTGTATATGGTATTTTGACCAGTCCAAAAACTCACCAGATTGTTAAGCAGTATTGATACTGGAATAAAATGTCTAGCTGTATCCACCATCAACCCTCTGTGCTTAAAACGAGGCTTGTCTATGATGCGTGTTTTGTTTATTTTCACCTTTAAACAGATTAATATTTAAATTCAATTTTCAATTCATATAGGTAGAAAGTCAAAACGCAGTTATACCCAATAAACCAGTTAATAATCTAAAAAAATCAAAGTTCAAGTTAATAAAGTATGTATTTGATTAACTGTTGACTGTTAACTGTTGAACTTTCATAGTGTTTGTGAATGCTTTTACACTAAGGCTGGCAAGTTGTTCCAATTAACAAAAACAGAGGTAAAGATTGAACCCAATTTAGGATACAATAGATAAAAATAGATAACAAATATGTGAGTATTATGTATTAGATGTATAAAATACAAGAAAAATAAACCCGATCCTGTGGGAATTATTGATGATTTATTTCTTGATTATTCGAATAGTTAAAAATTTGTCTCCTTAGGTTTAACATACACTTTTGTTCTAGAGGGTATTCAGAATATACCTCGCATGCGTTGAAACTGTACAATTCGTAAAATGAAAAATTACAAATTCTGTAGATAAATTATTGCAGATATTTGTTGTGAACTGATAAAGAACAGTGTCTGGCAAATATGGTTGGAAAAAAAAGCAGAACCAATTAAATCTACAGTATAAATGCATTTCGCTGATTTTGTAAAAATTCGTAAAAATTCTGAGACAAAGGCAAAAACTATAAACTAAAAAAAAATGTTATGTAAAGACAAGAGGAAAGGATCGTGCCGTCAGATAATTTTGTTTCTTAAAAGGTTTTTATATTATTCAAAATATTTTAATCTCGGAACATAATATAAGATCACAAGGGTCTCATCAGAAATGTCCCATAAATCTGATAAATATTGATGAATAAGTGTCTTGTTCTACTTTTAATTAATATAAAACACACCAACATCTTCAATCTCGGGAAGCATATAACACTTTATTTTAATTTAACTTTTATGTAAAATGAACCTCTGGGAAAATTACGCTTTGTATACCGTTTCGGCATCGAGATGTAATTGTGTGTGAGCATCAACTCACCATTTGTCTTTCATCCGTATAGATCAATTGACTGAATGTTTCCAATCCTGTCAAAATAATAACAAATTTGATTTAAGATATTTTTATTCCTATTATCATTTCTGTTAAATTACCATATAGTTTCGGAGAAATAATCTAACTTCGTACTATATATAAATAATTACTTCAATGGTATCTAAGACTTTCTATATAAAAGTGAGTATGGGAACACCGAGTCCGACTTTAAACCGTTTATTCCACATCTTTTGTCCAGTATGGTGATAGTACGTAGACTCTATTGAGTACAAACATACTCAGTAATATATTCATTCGGTATCATTAAACAATTTATATATAATTAGTGGAATAAATGATATTTTAAACTTATTTGTTATTTTACATCAAATGCAAGTAGTAAAGGTAGAAAAAACTCGATATATTAAACACAGTTAACGTCCCTTGAGAACAAATGTCCATATAAGTGGCATTTTCAGCTTTTAATGTTGTGTCCTTTGTAAGTATACATATTCATACAATCACCTTTTCGGGGGGATATTTGAAGTACTAACCTCTAACTATACCCCAGACGGACTCAGCTTGTATATACGATGCCGTGTCTATAACTAGGGTATCTGTTGAAAACAGTATAAAAACAATTATTTTACAAAATAAAGATGCAGTAGAGTCAGCGAAATACATTTTCAAGATTGACAGAGACAGTCAAAACAATCGAACAGGCATTATGCACATGTACATTATATGCATAATGTGAGAAACAAGTTTAATAAAGATACCTCATTGAAATAAAAATTGCATCACTCTGTCATAGCCGCGCACACATAGCGCGCACGCAAACATTGCACTGAACAAAATACATACATACATACATACATACATACATACATACATACATACATACATACATACTTATATACATATATACATACATACATACATACATACATACATACATACATACATACATACATACATACATACATACATACATACATACATACATACATACATACATACATACATACATATATACATACTTACATACATACATAAATACATACATATGTACATACATACATACATACATACATACATACATACATACATACATACATACATACATACATACATACATACATACATACATACATACATACATATATACATACATACATACTTACATAAATACATACATACATACATACATACATACATACATACATACATACATACATACATACATACATACATACATACATACATACATACATACATGCATGCATGCATGCATGCATACATACATACATACTTACATAAATACATACATATGTACACATACATACATACATACATACATACATACATACATACATACATACATACATACATACATACATACATAAATACATACATATGTACACATACATACATACATACATACATACATACATACATACATACATATCACGCAAATAATATCATTAAACACACACACCCACACACCCACACACACACACACACACACACACACACACACACACACAGGACAGACCAGAAACAATAATACTTGAAATATAACATTTAATTAGAAAGCTTATTTTCATGTGTAAAACCAATTATCAGTCATGTAACCTTCAAACTACTTAATTATAAGCAACACAATAAGATCTTTTTCAAACCCGTGCATATATAGCTTTGAATTTACGTTATATTCCGCCAAAGACACACTGTTCTTATTCTAGTGTAGTAGGCTACAAAGGTAACTGTGTATCAGATCTGTGTATCAAATGCTCTTTACGTTATACTTGTTTACAACTTTTACATCTTACGTTACCTAGCGGAGGCGAGGAAACTCCTAACGCCAACAGTAACCATTACTGGTAACATCGTTTACGTTGACGTAAATTTACACACGTAATGGTCACTTCTTTTAACAATATATTTATCGCTACGTTTACGTCATACTGACTGGGGAAAAACAATATATGCTATATTCGCGGTGTTAATGAATCCATAAATGAAACAATAAGGTATATATACACACTGAAAACATAGTAATTATTAAGCTTACAAGTTTCGTTCATCTGTAGGTGAGGGTATCGCTCGCATGTCCCACTGTTGACAATAATGCTCAACGACGTCACAGTTTTTGATGACGTATCAGCATTGGCATCCTCATCAAGTTTCACGAGTGCCTTGTAACGATCGATGGCTTCTGATATGATGTCACACGACTGTAGATTCGTTGTAAATTGAAAGTTTTTGACATCCACTGTAAATGTATCTGAATTATTTTCCCACTTCGCTGGATGTGGCCATGGAGAACCCGGTGGTGCTCTATTCCCCTGCGTAAATACCAAATTGATATCTTAATATAATGTTTTATCATATAATTTTCAATATAGTGTCCCTCATCCTAAAGTTATTGCTGCCACTACTTCTTCTTCTACTACTACTGCTACTACTACTACTACTACTACTACTACTACTACTACTACTACTACTGCTGCTACTACTACTACTACTACTACTACTACTACTACTACTACTACTTTTAATACTACTGCTAGTGCACACTGGTCATAAAAGTTGTTAGTCCAAAACTCCAAATTAAAAACAGGCGAGGAATAACTTTCCACAGTCGGTATAATCTACTGGACAGCTATTTATTAGTCAGGCAGGTAATGGGGTGATTACTTGTTGATTTTAAACACGACTTCTCGTCTTCTTCTGACAATATCTTGTCACTAAGTCGTTTGTCTGTGTATTTGAAATTATCGAATGCCGAATATGTCCTGGCCTATCAGGTCATTTGGAAGACATATCGGATCATTCGGAAGATATATCAGTTTATTCGGAAGTCATATCAGATCATTCAAAAGACATAGACCTCATTATATGTAGGTGATAAAGTTTCGCTCTCAATATCAAGCCCATATTGAAACATGTCCAAGTAAGAACGACATGTTTATTTTTATGTTGTATCTTTATATTCTAGTTCACTGGGGGTTTACAAAATTTACATAGAAATTGTCACTATTCATTGGCAAAACTTGATATTTTGTACAGGCCGAAGCTAGCTTTTCCTTCTTATAATCCAGATGCTGCTGAGTGACATTCGTGTCAATAGTAAGACACTGGTTGTCTGAAAATGAATTGGGTTCACTGATTTCTAGGTGTTAGTTGTATATTCTATGTTATACAGTGAAATGCTGTATTAAGTATGATAAACATAATACTAAAGATGCAGTTTTGCAAAAAGTTGGGGAAGGGAAATCTACAGTCAAATCTAAATGAAATAAGTGAGGAAACAAATCCTCGTCACAATTGGTACAGACTGACTCAACAATCGCTATCGTACAGGTAACTTCAATATTTCAATTATTGAAACAT
The DNA here is from genome assembly GCA_030159075.1 of Atrina japonica. NCBI lineage: Eukaryota > Metazoa > Mollusca > Bivalvia > Pterioida > Pinnidae > Atrina > Atrina japonica. Next base: position 73,250 of record BROG01001131.1, read on the forward strand.
TGTAATTGCAAAGAAGGCTCTTATACCGAGCGTGGAATTTGCCGAACAAAGAAACAATGATAAATATGATAGACACTTCGGGTTTTCTTAATCAATTTCTTCTTACCTTCAGAGGCAAACGAATGGCTATGTAAGTCAAAAAGCCATTGGTAAGTATTGGTAGTCCAACAATAAAAAGTAATATATTTTGCATTTTTTCTCCTGGTTTAAGGTCCGTTATGTCAATCAAACTTAACTACTAAAGGTATACATGACATGGATCTACTGCAACATGTACCTTTATCTTCTGAGCGTTATCATCTTACACATTGTAGTAAATTCTTTCATTGTCAGACGAACATTTTCTTACCCATAAGTATGCCAACTGAAATATTTCAAACATTTATTTAAACATGATTTTGTAAGTTTGTTTGTTTCACGTCCCACTCAAGAATCTTTCATTCATATGGAGACGTCACCAAATGCCAGTGAAGGGCTTCAAATGTTGGCCAATGCTCGGCACTTAGGACAATTGAGAAGTGAGGGTTCTTTAACGTGCCGACACCTACTGCGACACGGGACCTCGATCTTTACTGTTTCATCCGAGGGACAGGAAACCAACCTGCTGCCGTCCGACCTCACAATCAAGAGTCGAGCGCGCTACCGACTGAGTCAGGCCGGCTCTGATTTTGTAAGGGATTTTTGTTTTACTTGTCAGGGACCAGTAGCCGGCTATTACATGAGTTCTGCTATATAGAACAATTTTTTTTAGATATATTTTAGATCAAGCAACAGTTGTTGGGCATTTTTCTGTTGGACATTTAGCGTACCACGCACGTCTTGACTCTAGGCCGCAGTTTTAAAGCTGTGTTTTACCCACACACACACACACACACACACACACACACACACATATATATATATATATATATTGATATTTTTACTATTACTAGGTGTACAACAACAAACAACAACTATATACAAGTATAAAGATCTTACCTTACTATATATTTTGTGAAAATAAGGTCAGGTATTCATATACAAATAGTAAGATTGACTTATCACTATCATTTAAAAGTGCCAAACCTGGGTTTCCCAAGCAATTTCTACAGGATATATAGAAATTTCAGATTTGCTATGCTGCTTGTGTATATCTCCTCTTTGTTATTGTGCATCAATCTAAGTAGGAAAATCGGGGGGAAACATTTTTTGAAAAAAAAACACATACACAAAGCCAATGCCCATTTAAACTGCATCAAGATGAACCTTGATATTCACTTATTAAGCTGTGTGCCTGACATTAAACAAAAACAAAAACAAAAACAAAACAAAACAAAACAAACAAAAAATACCCCCCTCCAAAAAAACGCCCAAAAGAATAAAAAAAAATATAAAATAAAAAAAAAACAAAAAAAACCAAAACAAAACAAAAAACAAAAACAATACAACACCGAACACAAGAAGAAAACAGTCAATCAATCATTACCGTATTCTGACACAGGTATAGAAGAAAGAATGCTATTTGGATGTCCTATCACTAGATCATTCCTTCCCTAATGGTTATATATGTATAACCTGTCACATACATTTAGTTCAAAGCCAAAATGTCAGTTTTGTCAGACACTCTGTTTTGTCAGACATTTTGATAACATGTTTTTAAAATTCTGTTTGCTTGTTTAAACTATTTGGCTGCGTTATCTTTCAGATAGCTTAAACACTCTTTTAATGAAAGAATGCGAGCAAAGTTATAGCCGAGATCAGTTCAAGTTGTCAATATAATTTTTATGAAATCTTGAAATATAATATAAAAATTCCAGATACCAAGGTATAAATCAATAGAATGTCCAGGACATAGATACAAATCCGGTAAAAATGGACAAACACGGACCTCTGGAAACCAAGAGGTGGTATCAGGTGCCATGGAGGAGTAAGCATCCCCTGTCGACCGGTCGCACCCGCCGTGAGTCCACAGTCAAGTCCAATGAAACAAGTGAGGAGTGTATTCTCGTCACAATTGGTACAGACGTCTCAACAACCGCCAACGAAAAGGCAACTCAACATTTCACTTAGTGAAACAGAGTAATCGCAAACAAGACTATTATACCGACCGTAAAATTTGCGGAACGTTGACATTAAACGCGGTTTTCGATATCCCTGTGTCAATAATTTGTCAGTGAGTAGTTTATTTGATTTGAATATTACTGTGGACTCACAGCGGGTGTGACCGGTCAACAGGGGATGCTTACTCCTCCATGACACCTGATCCCACATCTAGATTTCTAGAGGTCCGTGTTTGTCCAGTGTTTACAAGGTTTGTATATTGTGTACAGGACATCCTGAAGATTAATGCTTTGGTATTGGCGATTTGGATATGTAAGTTCTATCAGCTAATTCAATTGTTGGATTTCATTTGTACATAAATCAAATGACTTCCAATGCCGTGTGCTGTTAGAACGACAGTGTTAGAGCGTGTGTCAATTTCGTCCGCTGTTTTTGCACATAAAAATTAAAACGTTTATTTCGTAATCTGAATAATACAACATACTTATTATCTATTATTGTACATTTATAGAGCGCAAACATTTGCACTGGAGCTTTGTATTGTGCAGACTATGTTACTATGTAACTGATATATATTTTGTCGTCTTTCACTTGATAAAGGCCAAGTGGCCGAATATTTATACATTTTTAGTGTTTTACTGTTTTTTCGTATACTGATACTTCCCTTTGGAGGACATTAAATTTTTGTATTATATATATATATATATATATATATATATATATATATATATAAGACAGTAATGTTAAGAATATCATAAAACCTCTACATTAGATATGAGTATACATACATCAATACAAAGACACCATCACTAAGTTATCATTAAATAATTGTGTTCAGTAAAATAACAATCGTTAAAAACATTAACCATAAGTCCATGAAAATTTCATTTTCGGTTTAATTGAAGTTGCCTAATGCAATCCTCTGATATATCAAATCAAAGCAAAGAGAGAAGTGGCCATCTTTGCTGAGTACAATGTAGGCTCATCTTTTTAATTTGTTAGTTTTGCGTATAGGTTGAACAAAATAAAATATACGTCTAATTATAACATTTACACAAGTTCAATACCAAATACTTGAGCGGAAACATGTATGATAATGTACTGTATATACCTACTTCATTTTAAAAACATTTGAGAAAACACTTTATATTTAAGCACAGTTACGACCGAGGGTTATTTCTAAACATTAAAGTGTAAACTTTGATAAGTTGTAATTATTTTGTGCAATTTGTTTCAACATTCCTTTCAGCTGATAAGAACAGACGCCTTTTGGGTTGTCACATATTTATTACGTCTATTGTACCACGCATGCGGTCCTTTGATGATGGTGAAATAGATTTGTAAAAAAAGGTTCGATAAAGCGAAAATGAAAATCATGTATTTATGTTGCAACACATATTGACGGGTAACTACCTTATATCAAGCAATACATCACTTATAAATATGATTTTTCATTAGATTCCTTAGCATGAGTACTGCAAAATATATGTACCTGTTTTCAAGTATTGATGCAATTCGTTAAATTTATTTTTTCTCCGCATTTCTAATTACCTATAGGACATCAATAATCGAATTATACGTGTATTTACCAGACCAGTATATTTCATAAATATATAACAAAAAATATGTTTACAGGAAAAACAACACACATTTTAAACATTGAAAAACTGCATTCCTGAATATTTTGTCCCTTTGAAAAACATATTGTAAAACAAATCCACATGATTTCATATCTGTATACTCTAATGTCAATGTTAACGCTGGTTTTATCCTAAACCCTATGTTGTCGTATCCTTACGCGCAACATGCGCATAACGACATTTCTCTGATTTAAATTAACCATTGTTCTGTCTGTACAACTAATAATTCATATAACGAACATAAATTTTATTTTTCTATGAAATTCTTCATAAACGAGTTATGAGTTTAACGTTAGTTCTCACTACAGTAACATTAACTGGTCAAAAATTGAATTATGTGAGCGCAACATAACAGAAAGCTAAAATATTGGCAATATTATTGCAATAAATATTCGTGCATTTCTATATACTATATACTTTAAAGCGATATAAGCTGTCACAATGGTGATTTTTGTCCCAAGACCAGCTTCGCCTGATTTAGGTATGGAATGATGATGTACGAAAATAAACACAAAGGGTGATAAGAATAGAATATATATTAACTGCAAATCGCACGTGATTATTGTACACTCGGTACTCTTCGTACAAATTACCGAAAGTTAATTTGCAATGCTTAGACTAATGGCGGACAAAAACATCTGATATTACGGGTCAAGATTATTGCAATTATACACATACATTTGTAATTCTAGCCACTAGATGATCTCTTTGGGATATATGTGAGATAAAATATCACATAAAATGGGCATATTAATGTTTTTCACCTACGACAGCTCATATCGCTTTAAATATATTTGACCACTAATACTTTGATTACAACTGACACCTGGACCAAGTTGCACAATAGGTTGTTAAATTTAACGTGGAGTTAACCAATGTTAAACCAATGGACTAACAGTAGATTAGATTTATCAATGTGTTGTGCAACTGGGTCCTGGTCGCCTCTCGATTGGGATTCGCAATTGCTCGTCATGTTCAGGGCATTTGTGTATCCATTGTGTCGTTTTATAATCTACTTGGAATATCAATTATCCAGTGGTACCTCTTTATTTTACTTACTACCGAGACATTGATTAAAACCAAATGATTGAAAAAGAATTATTGTAAGGTATAAGGTGAAAGTAAAGGTTAGGTATTTGATCCGGACCTCACCCCCTTTTACATATGAAGAACTTAGGTAAATATGTACAACAGGACTCAGGAACTGGGTTACAAACGTTTACAACAAGGTAGCTTACATTTCTTGTGGGTATGAATCAACGGCTGAATTTAAACATCGTGTTATCAAAGTAGATTCCTATGTAAACAAACATGCCACAACCATTTTATGTTCTCCAGACGGCCAGGTATTTTGGCAACACTAATGTAGTACCTGTTATATGCCTGTATTGTAATACCATGTGCATGTTTATCTTCTACGTCTTGACAATCGGAAATATATGTGTGTATTTCCGGGTGAACTCAACTTATCTTATGGTCACTTTTATTGTTAAGACAACAATTTATAACATTTGTGTTTTTGTTTTTTTTTTTTTTTTTGGGGGGGGGGGGGGTGGTGGTGGCATTTTACGCCACAATCAACATTTTCAATAATTTAATAATGGAAAAGATAACCCGGTTACAATCTACCCGGAAATAGACCAGCGGTATACCGTGAGTAAACTGGCATTTATCTAACAAAATCAGCTAAAGTTCCAGCGAAACTTTGTTGACTAGATGCGAATGACGTATTGCTCTAACCCTTTATCCCCTGAAAATCAAGATAGCATGCTCTTTTTCATTGTTATGGCCTGTAGTCTGAAAGGGTTAAATTTCTAGGCTCTGAGCATTCGGCCAAAACGCCCCGTCATGTACATAAATTACGTCGCATCGTGAAAAAAAAGAACAGAAGCATCTAAGATTTCGAAACAGTAATACAGCTATTTAAATGATATATTAGCAAATCAGTATTTTCGTTTCACGGTTCGTACTTTATATTTATTTACTCAGAATTCAACATAATTTTCAGTAAGTTTAGATATAAAAATCACAAGTACCAAAGTATACGTGAATGCTTTTTCCAGACAAACGTGTCTATCTTGTGCCTAACGTTTTATTTTTTGTTTTTGTTTCAACGTTTTTTCACGTCCCATCAAGTTTTTTTGTCATTTATATGGAAACGTCATTAATTGTAGGTGAAGTGTCACAAATTTGACCTGTGCTATGGACTGCTATTAAAGCATTGGTGGTTCATTCACGTGTAACATATAACGTGAAACGGAGCCTCTATATCAAGTTTCATCCCTATACCTGTCGCGTATACTTCTTACACCTAGGGCTGCTGACAGGACACCCATCATCTTTTTAATCTTAGGTAAGAATGAATTAATCTCCTGATTTTCAGATTCCAAATCGAACGCTTAAACAGTTAGCCACACCTCAACTTGTTTGTTACTTTCCAAATGGATGAATTACTGTGATAGAAATCTTAAGTATCTCCCGAGCTTTGTAATGCTATTTTAGTAATTTTTTTTTTCTGAGATGTCTAATGTTCATGTATTACTACTTCAAAATGTTACTATTACAACCAAATAGTCAGACTCTTTAGGTTGCGAATGTTAATGAGCTGTATTTTGCCCAAAATATTTCGATTTTTTTTACCTGTTTTTACTTTACTTGATATACAATAACCAATAAGAGTTACACACGGGGATAAAAATCTTATATTCGTATATATTTTGTGAAGATAAGGTATGGTCTAGTGTGGTATTCATATACAAATATTCAGGTTGAGTTATTGAATTGCAGTTGAAAAGGTGTCAAACGTTGTTTTTTTTCAAACAATTTTCGCAAACTATATAGGAATTAAAGAATTGTTATGCCTGGGTATATATATTTTGTGTTATTGAATATCAATCTAAGTAGTGAAAGGCAGAAAAATGAAATAAACCATAGCTAATGTCCCTTTAAAGACCTATCACTGCATTTACATAAGCCCGTATCGTTCTTCAGTTGTTACCGGATTTTCTATTTCATCAGTAAAACATCAATTCATGTAAAATTTGTGTATGTCATAAACAAAATGGCAAATTAAAATAGCCATGTAAGATAATATATACTGAAGTGTAGTTCGATAAAATGGCCAAAATAGTGAATAATAAAGACCTCTGTGAAAGCCAGAACTAGTCTCAGGTGCCATAGAAGAGTAAACATCAATCTACAGATCGGTCACACCTACCAGGAGTCCGCAACCAAGATAAATTAGGAATAAAATGGAACCTCGCCTAAAGACCAACTCACTTTGGAGACAACCTTTAAATTAAGACCCCCCCCCCACACACACACGTATATATATATATATATATATATATATATATATATATATATATATATATATATATATATATATATATATATATATTATATATATATATTCTCTTGCTAAATATCTTAGTTTTGATATTAAATTTGTGCTCAACTGATGAACTGGACAGAACGATCATCGGGAACATTTGTTTTGGCCTTTCTGTAAAAGTATAATTTTGGTTTTGACTTTCACTTAAGATACGTACCCCTTCGCAGCTGGACCGATTTAAGTCAGTCAGTGAGGTCGTCTTAATAGCGAGGTTATACTTTATTGCCTCGTTGTCACAATAGGTTAAGAAAAGATGAATACATGTACAAAAAGCACAGATAATAACGTATGAACTGCCTGGTTGACCACGAGGCAGTGTAAAAATCTTGAGAACATTGGACAAGTACGGAATTTCGCAAGATTCAGGGATTGGAGCATGTGCCGTTGATATTGGAGGGAACTCGAACGTCCAGTCAGCTCGAAATCGAGCCTCAGCTGAGTATATGAAAATGTCAGTTTACTGTCAGAAGATCGGTGGTCCTTTAAGGGGACATTGTAATCTATTCACTTCTCGACACCTTGCGCGTGAAAAATTAAAAACAAAAATTAAAACACACAAACACTAATGGATCGTATCGTGCAAATACAGCATGAAAAACAAAGCAGAGTGATATATAAATATATGTATATATCTTCAGTCATCACAATGGATCTTTGTGACCCATTCATCATCAGTTAAAACAACAGTCGTTGAAGTGTGACAAAAACGCTTTATTGTACGTGACTCCGTACACATTAAGTCAATACAAAACTAAAAGAAGTTCAAATATAACGGTAAGAAGTTAAAATTCTGCACCTTATCACGATATTGTGACAAAACATGTTTAGACAAAGTATATTTCTTATGTCAACAATTATACTGCCGTACTTTGACATGGTGCGTCCTCAGAATCGAAGCATTTGATAAAGTAAAAATAGATTGTTTTAATTACTACTTATTCTGATTATTTAAAGGTATTCGTCATGCGTAAGAGTGGTATGTCAGAGTTTTAACGACATTAATTCAACGTTAAACATATACCTGTATTTCCCACGATCACAAACCTTAAATAGTAGGTACAGCACGATACAGGAACTAAAATAGAATCCATGAGTTCGTGAAATAAAAAATCCACGCACCTGATTAAATTTCAAATCAGGTGTTTTTTTTACATATAAATGCATACAAGGTCAAATGACGGATCATAAAGACGCTTGCGACTGAAAATATCTTTGTGACGGCGGTCTTCCGAACCTTTCGCATGAATGTTTTATATCAGGTAGTTCTGTCCTCTCCGGGTCCTGGAAAGCTTTTCTAATACTACTGGACACAGTCGGATTATGTACACTTGTATACTTTCTCTTTCGTTGTCTTTGCTTCTTTTGTTTGATATCTTCACCGCTATCTGATGTGGCACTTTTTTCTCGAGATCGTTTTTGTATAGGTGCAGACAAACGCCTCACAATGCTATCCACTTCCTTTTTACTTACCACGCGATACGCAGGTGCTTTTGGAATGCAGCCCTCAAATTTAGACCAATATTCATATTGCCTCATCCGAAACCTCTCTGTAGCAGATATATGATTATAATCCGGTTTCTTTATAGTACTGTTTGAGTTGGCGGATCTCACAATTATTGAGTCATTATTAGATCCACCGTATATATTCTTTATACTATTATCTACAATATTTTGATACGTCAGAGAAAATGCCATTTTCCAAAGGAAATGGATGAACGTTTCCAGAATTGTCTAATTAAATAATTCAAATATCATGTATCATCAATATTAACATATGCATCTCATTTTGTAGTAAATCCCACAGAAATATCCAAAAAGAATTTAAAAACAATCAAACTGACACCTGTCACATAGGAAATGTAACTTGTTCAGTATGTCTCCGTGTATATATTTAGAAATAAGTTTTTGTGCCTGTTATTAAATGTAGCGCTGGTGTGAATGTTTAAAGGTATACTAATTTTCAGATTATTAACGGTGTTATTTATCAGGGTTAGACACAAGTGAAGTACAATACTGTATTATTCAGAAACACGAACACTGATCATTTGATAAAATATCCAAGACTGCATGATCTAGAAGGAAGTCAAACCCTTATAATTTTCTTTACAGTTTTATTTGATTGCGTAAAGAATTTTCTGTCTGAAGTTCCCAAATGTCGTGTGATTTTTAAACCCACACACTAAGTAGTATTGTGTGCTTTGCTAATCATTTACTTTGACTACGGTTTAGTCCACAAATGTATTCAAGGTGCACTTTTAACGAGTTTAAGAAATTTTTTAATTTGTATTTTTTTTTCTATCATAAAAAGTATCTAATTACCAAAGAAATGTCATTAATTGCAATTAAACAGGTAAAATGACATCATCGCAATTTAATGCAAGCACGGGATTAATAAGAGGTACGCATTATAGAACGCTTTCTGAATTTGTGTCACGTGTGGAGACCAATGCTATATCTTACTTTTTCACCGAGCTTGATCTTTTCAACGAAATTGTCATTTTCACCAAACTCGGGAGGTTTCCATTGGACATTTGCGCCGAATATGGCATGCTAACAAGAAAAGCTGACGCCACCCAAACGCCTGGTCCTATTCCGTTTGGGATTCGAAATTATTCTTCATGTTTTCAAGCCCACAAGCATCATACGTAGACATTTTACTTAATATAGACACAGACGGGAAATTGGCAACTAAGCTATACGACAATCGCGACGATTTCGGCTTTCCCATCGTAAATTTGCCAAATTTAAGTAGTAATATCCCTCAGTTACCCGCATATGGAGTTTATATTTCACAAATGATCCGATATGCCAGGGCGTAAAAATGAAGATTTCATATACAGAGGTAAACTTCTCACTGACAAATTATTGACACAGGGATATCGAAAACCACGTTTAATGTCAACGTTCCGCAAATTTTACGGTCGGTATAATAGTCTTGTTCGCGATTACTCTGTTTCAATAAGTGAAATGTTGAGTTGCCTTTTCGTTGGCGGTTGTTGAGACGTCTGACCAATTGTGACGAGGATTCACTCCTCACGTTTTTCATTGGACTTGACTATGGACTCACGGCGGGTGTGACCGGTCGACAGGGGATGCTTACTCCTCCATGGCACCTGATCCCACCTCTTGGTTTCCAGAGGTCCGTGTTTGTCCATTTTTACCGGATTTGTATCTATGTCCTGGACATTCTATTGATTTATACTTTGGTATCTGAGATTTTTTATATGTTGAGACCATTTGCACATATGATTCGTCGTATTCCAAATGGACTTGAATTTCGATTATCATCTGGTACTTCTTCATTTTTACTTATAAACTACAAGAAACCCATACAGACAAGTGTCGGATTACAAACATTTTCTACAAAGTTTTTCTTATGTCTTTAAGTCAATGTAATTATGTACTATATATTTAACGATCGAATGCTAACCACAGCACACGTTTAAAAGAAAATATATGATACGCCAAGATCACATTAATAGGTTAAACCTAGTTTTATCCTGTTGTTCTCAGCAACAAACATTAACTGCAGATAAAGTTTAAGGTTTAATTGAGCAAATCTAAGTTTAACTGCGCCAAAATAAGAAAAATGAGTTAACAGAGTATTTACTACACCATTGTTTTTTCTCCAGTTTATGTGGGCTACGAGAAAACTAGGTTTAATTGATAAAACCTAGAATTAACTGCGCCAAACTAGTAACTATGGCACGCCAAAATAGCATTATTGAGTATTATTCAGTTAATTCTAGTTTTTCGCCAGTTAAATATATATTTTCTCGGTTAAACCTAGATTTTCTCAAGTTAATGTAAATTACGAGTTAGACCTAATTTTTCTCCAGTTAAATTAAGTTTTTCTTGTAACCCACGTAAACTGGAGAAGAACTATGTTTAACTGCACCTTAGTAACATAGATATTCAGTCATGTGATTGTGGCACAGTAAAACTTAGTTTTTCTTAGTTGAACTAAATTATTTTCCAGGAAAGCTATGTTTAACTAATTTTTGTGACTTTGTAGAAGTTACACCAAATCCTTTCTCCGGTTCATATGGGTTGCTGACAAAAACTAGGTTAAACTATAAGGAAACTAAGTTTAACAGATAAACCGCTCCAAAATCACAATAAAGAGTCAAGCGATTAACTTTTTTTTTCAGTTCAATTTTTTTTCTCCACTTAAGCCTAGTTTTTTTTTCGTTACCAACATACACTGGATAACAACTTTTTTTAACTGACAAAACCCAAAATTACATTAATACCCCTTAATATGATTGTTCCGCAGTTAAATCGAGTTTTTCTCAGTTAAAAAAATACTGAAAAATTATTGGCACAGGGTTACCGAGTTTGATGTCAACGTTCAGGAAATTGTACGGTCGTTATAATAGTCTTGTTTGCGATTACTCTGTTTCACTTAATGAAATGTTTGTTCGATAGCGGTTGCTAGTCTTATGTACCAGTTGTGACGAGGGTTTCTTCCTCACCTTTTTGACCTGAATTTGACTGTGACCGGTCAACAGGGGATGCTTACTCCTCCATGGCACCTGGTTCCATCTCTGGATTTTAAAAGGTTCATGTTTGTCCAATATCACCAGATTTGTATGTATTATTGAAAAATCCTGCACATTTGTACTTTGGTATTTGATATTCTATATATTATAACCTAGTTATTCTCCATTTGATGTGGGTTACCGAGAAAAACTAGGTTTAACCGGAGTAAAAGTAGGGTTAACTCACCGAAATCATAAAAATGAGTAAACCTAGTTTTTTATCGAAAAAAATAGGTTTCACTGAGAAAAACACACTCAGCCACAATCATATTAATGGGCATTTATGTGGTTTTGGTGCAGTTAATCCTAGATTATTTTAGTTAAAACTAAATTTTCTCTAGTAAATGTTGATTACGAGAAAAAACTTGGATTAAACGGAGAAAAACTACGTATAAACGTCATGGTAAGTTTATATCTTTGGAATACTTTTAGAAATATTTATGTGTTACAACATTGATATATGAGGTATATGATGTTTATTGTTATTTGCACACATTATTACTTGACACTTTGAAGACCTTCAGTTACTAGGTCACCTCTTGAGGTGACATTTTCATTATTTCCCTTTGAGACCTCTAAATACATCTTAAACTATAGTTTTATTGTGTTTGACGCTTTGGAATAAAATATTCAAATATGGTTGTGGTTAGTGGAGAGGGAAATCTCAAACCACAAATTCAATGGTTTCCTGAGGGTTTTCACGCCCAGATGGAGATTCCCTTGCTCTGTGAATACACCCATAAAACGTTTTATTAGTCTACATATAAGTTGATACCTCTAAATCGAATGAACAGCAATGAAACAAAAACAAAAAGCACTGTGTTATCAGCGTTTTTTAAGTTTTGTAATTCGCAACAACAAAATAATGATAAAATGATTTTTTTCTCGAAAGGATATGCCCTACATTTGTACAATCTCCTTCAAACCTCACTAACATTTACTTCTAAGGTAAATGATTACATCAAGATAAAGCAGACAAAATTTATGGCTTTAAATATAATTCACCTGTTCGCCTTTACTCGTGAACGAGGCCATTTCATCAAACGATTTAGTACAGTGGCGACATACTATATTAAACACAACACTATTAAAGTATTGTGCACCCTACAAAAAATGAAAAATGAAACTCATATCTACTTCGAAGACTCATATAATTCACAAAAGAAAATAAACAGCATCATTTAGTCTCCATGATGACAAAAATGTTATCAGAAGCGAAATTAACTGTATATTAGGTCAAGTGGTGTTTAACTTTAAAATAAATTTGTCATTTACAAGAACTGAAATATTAAGCTAAACTTTTACTGTACGCCTTTCATGATAACGGCCTTGCGTATTTACCGACTTCTGATAGGTGAAAATGTTATCTACTTCCTACTTTTCATTGAATTCAATTGGCTGACAGTTTACTTGATTTGAAAGTTTATTTTAGTTAACCATGTCGAATGTTTGATACCATGGATTATTAAAAAGGCAACATTAGGTAATATCAGTATTAGTATATTAATCCATGGCACAGACGACAGTCAGCCATTAATGTATATTTCGCCGGGATCTTTCCATACGAGTGATTTGATATCAAATTTGGAAACGGTCGTATTCCGTATTTTTCCAATTACGAGAAAACTGTGTCCGATACTTTGTGTACAAGTATGGCTTTTTGTATTCCTTACTCACAGATATTAGACAAAAACATCAAATACCTCCATAGCGGCCAGATTACTGTTGTACTTGACCACCGACCGGAACCAGAGCATAGAGTTAACAGGGTGGTTCCAACATTTTCTGAGATGTTTGATCGTAAATACAGGGAGTATATCCCGGAATATGATACTTATCTGCCACGGGCGCCAGCATTTAGAGGATATCCAAAACGTAAAGTTGATACAATGGTAAAAAGACTATCCACTCCTCTACCACAGCATAAAGAACCGGAATTTGGAAGACATAGTTTAATTCGCAATGGAAAAAGATTTACAGAAGAAGAGGTACAAAATTTGAATTACAGACTTAAACAGCCGACCGTGTCCGTGAAAGTAAGAAGTCTCTTACAACTGACAAAAGGTAATACACTTCCGGATATTTCACACTCTTGTGAAAGGTTTGGAATGCCGCCATCACGTCGCTACCATTCGGAATGTTACAGATCACACACGTTTACGTGATGACACGTTTTATGTGCACGTTCTAATATTGCCCTCTTGTGGTTACTTGATACATCATTGGATATTATTTCACGTTTGTCTGATATCATATGAGATGTTCATACACATTTTTATTTTGCAATATTCATGATCTATCTGTGTAAGCCGTTATGTGATTTTTCAATATTCATATATTTGTGACAAAACTCAAGTCAGACTTTGGAAAAGCAAATGTTCGATGAATGTCAAAACGCTCATGCTCTTACCGCTAATATCCCGGCAACGGTAATACAAAAAGATACTGTTTTACATACGTCCGACTCTTTTCGCAACGTCTTAATTGGAAATACATTTTCGAAAAACAACACAGAATAGATATCTTTAAAGGAAACAGTTTAACTTCATAAGATAGTAATTATATGACATTCCGTAAAAGACATTTCGTTCATTGTAAACCAAGATATCGTAATGAAGGATTTCTGTGAAATTTGTATGTTATATACAAGACAGTATTGACGTTCCATTTTAATATTGTTCTTGTTTCAAATTTAGAACATGTATAGTAGAAAGCAAAATTGTTTTACTAGAAATGTGCAAACTATATATATATATATATATATATTTTCCTATAATGACTATCGATACGGACAATATTAAAGTCAAATTTTCGGGCTGACCTGTCCCTTCCTTTGGACAAAAATGTATGTGTGTTTGTGTGTGGGGAAGGGTATTGAACATTTTTGCTATATCGATTTTCGGATATCTCGAAGTAGATGGGGCAGTTCCGTAAATTTCGAGATTTACATATATATATATATATATATATATATATATATATATATATATATATATATATACATATATATATATATATATATATATATATATATATATATATATATATATATATATATATATATATATATATATATATATATATTCTATGAACTGTAGAAATAAATGAATTGATATTTTGTAAAAAAAATAGATATTGTACCGCATTTGTACATTGGGAATCCAATACTTAATTCTCAATGTTTTGATTTTATAAGTGTAACCATACAGATTTTGAATTTGGTGCAGTGTATTTGTTCTGAATTTTCACCAAGAACCAGTGTAATTGGGTTTCCATATCCATTCATTTAGTACTTCGGATTTAGTTGCGGAAAGAAAACTCCCCACAGAAACCGAATGATCTCATATCTTATATGACTTCCTTTTTCTTTGATGTTTCTATTTAGTTGCAGATTTGTTAAATCACAAATCTTTGCATTATTACGCATTTGTCCCCAAACAAACACAATTATCCTTAATCTAAGTCTTTAATAAATCAAAACAGATGCTAAAACTCTCATATTTTTTATTATTTCAATCATTTACCTAAATTTGATTGACAACAAATTTTCTGGTTCAAGCATTGGTTCGATGAAAATTTGGAACCAATTTTATGAACTGTAATAATATTTTGAAGTAATATGTTGGGTTAGAACTGGTTGGAATAAAACTATTCAATTAAAAGTGTTGGTTTTGATACATAAACTTTCGATTAAACATGCATGCTGCACTTGAAAGCAGCGTGCATTTATCATCTAGTCATCTCTGGCACGTTTTTGCATTGAAGTTTAATAAAAATACCAATGGATAGTCGAAACTCCAAGTCATTAAAATACGACAAATCATATATAACAACGATCGGGAACGGGATGGGAACAAGTTTCCTGAAGCAGTCTCAGCGCCTCCTGTTATCATGCCACATCCGTCGCAAAAGTTCCATGGAAACCTCTCAGCTCCAGATCTAATTAGGGAAAGGGAATCACTGTAACTATGAATTGATTGGCTTTCGTTGTATTCGATAAACCATGTATGATTTCGTACCGTATGCCGCAGTCAGACTTTATCCTCAAACCATGATCCTAATGTTTAAAAATCGGTGAGTAAGAGAAATAATTTTCTTGGATTCAGAAGACAAGAGTAAACAATAAAGAAAGAGACAATGGCGACAACTGGTCATTGTACTTCCATTGGTAGCTCCAAACTTAATATGATAATATGGACTGTGTGGTGTACATATGGCGGTATCAATAATGAGGTTAGTTCGGTATAACATTTAATTATCCCATATCGCATCATACAAGGATGAGTCCTGTCGATGTTTTAGAGACCCGGATGTCTGTCGATAACACAAAACACTTTAAAGATATTTTAACTTCATTCTCCGTATTTTATGTACAGATTATTTTCTTTTATTTTTCTGTCCATTAACAATCTTTAGAAAATTGTAATAACTATAATAAAGGCAAACAAGGTCTATAAAAGTTACACAAATTGAAATACGATGTTGGACATTTGCACAATGCCAATAGTAAGTGTTATTTACGATATAGAAACAACATATCAGAATGGATTTTTATTTGAATTAAAAGTTTTAAATATTTGACGTTTTAAAAAAATAAAATCCGGGGTTGAAAAAATTGTTATAATGTGGTATAATTTGTGGAAAAAAAATCCAATCTGAACAATGACCAAGTTCACATTTGTATTCTTATATAGATGACAAGAAAATCAATCATCGGCGTATTTCATTCATTTGAGGAAACATACGCAGAATTTGTTATTTGTTATTTTTTACGGTAATATATCTCTTTAGCGTTTTTATCAAGTATTTGGACTAATTCCGGGATATTATTTTATCAAAATGATAGTTTGTATGCCTTTAACTTAGTTCCTGATTCGTGTGGTATGAACCTCAACTCTGAGATTTTTTTACACAGGTGTTAACCCACGCGTCCTCAATCACAGAATAATCTTTAAACGTAAATATTTGACAACCTTTCAAATACAATCTAGATTTGTGCAAATACGATAAAACTACACCTGAAATATACGTATATAATCGAAAGCTTGTACGCAGCAAATACACCTTCAAATATTTGGAATTATACTTAAATCTTGGTAAATATAAACTGCACGGAAGTGATATACATATTGATGTCAATTTCCGGAATGTTTATTTAATATTTCCTGTTTTCGATGATTTCCGATAAGAGGTAACTAAATACCCAAGAATTTGATAAATTGAAGGACTTAATGGAAGCTGGTGCTCCTGCTTGGAAAGTTGTCTAGTGTCTGATTGCATAAATTTGCATATTTAAACATAAGATAAAATACAGATAATAGAAAAGGACAAGTACTGGTGACTTGTATATATATATATATATATATATATATATATATATATATATATATATATATATATATATATAATTTCCTGAAAGGTACCTCATTTCAACATTTATCGTACATTGGCCGAGAAATTGGAGATTTGTTGATAAATGCACATGCGGCAGGAACACATGATATTTTGCCAATATTCTGTTTAATTTCTGATTGTAAAAAATGCACCGAACAGATTACAGATTGGTTAACACTCCTTCTAAAGTGGACTACACAGAAAATCATTCTCGCTCGTGGGAAAATATTCTATTGACTCCTACCCTGCATAGCGTCATGATGTTTTGTGTATCTTAAGTTTCTTAAAGTCGCTCTTATTCTGATAAACATTTCATTTTGCGTAAAAACTCAAGTTTTAGTAATTACCAGATAAATGGAACATATATACACTGTCATTAAACACTGCCTATTGCAGGCAAAAATGAAATACCAAAAGTCCATTAGAATACGACAAATTAGATGTGTAAATGTTCTCAGGATGAAGAATAATTGTGAATTCCAAACTGTTTAGGACCAGGTGTCCGGAAAAAAATCGGTGTTCTCTGCCAGCATGTCACACCCATTGCAAATGTTACAGGAAACCTCTCAAATTCAGTGAAAAGCTGAAGTTCGGTGAAATTTTTATCAGTCACTTTTTATATGACTGGCGAAAGGGAGTCACTGTCTGTGATCGTGCTACAGAATACTATCTACAATTCCGGAGAGGGGACTTCATATTGTTTAACAAGATCCCCGTATCGACCATAAAAAATTCTTAAACGACAATTTCACCCGTTCAACAACGAAAATGACAAAAGTACAGCATTTTGCACTTTCAATATAAAGATCACGTGTTTTATTTTCTGACTGTGCTACAAAGTCGTTTATGTGATTTATAAAACATTACAATGGGAATGATGACATTTCAATGAATACAAAACAATTCGTGATAGAAAAAGTGAGAAATGTAACCCCATGAAAGTATGCAAAATAACGTTTTTAAATTAGAACTACGGGTATATAACAACTGTACATATATACACTTCCTTTCAAACAGACTTCATTCAGAGGCTTCTGAGTCAGGAAAGAAAAACATAACCGTGGACTTGAATTTCATGTTATTACATGCCATTCATATACGTGGTCGTGTTATACTTATATACCTAATATATCCTCGCGAAATATATATATATATATATATATATATATATATATATATATATATATATATAATATATATATATATATATATATATATATATATAAATCACTGACATAACAGTATTAAACTTACAGATGGTTCAGGAAAACAACATACGAATCTAGTGAAAATTGAACAGACAGGGACTACAAGAAAATCCATAGGTGGGATCAGGTGCCACGGAGGAGTTAGCAAGCTCTTTTGACCGGTCACATCCGCCGTGAATCCACAGTGAACTTCAAATGTGATAAGTGAGGAGGAATAAATCTACTTCACAATTGGTACAGCCAACTCAACAACCGGTTTCGAACAGGTAACTCAACATTTCATTTAGTGAGACATAGTAATTGCAAACAAGAACATTATACCAATCGCACAATAAAACAGGAGAGTTCACCCTAGTGACGGGTTCTGAAATATAAACATTCCTGTCCTCAACACATAAAATAATATACAGATTGTCTTTAGCTTTCTACTTACAAATCATATATATACTTTGGTAGTATATTTATAATATTTATAACCACTAGGTCGTTGCCACTGCTGGTGGACCGTTTGAGTCCCCGAGGGTATACATAAACCTAGTACCTGGTATCTCGGTACCAGCTGTCTATTTTATACTAAAGTAATATTTGGCACTGTTAACATCATTTAAATTCAAATTTTTTCTAAAGCTAAGATAGTCATTTTGTTTACAGTGGTTACTCTTAGACTGATTTCGGCTATACTTTTAGAGATATTATTTGGCCTTGTATAATACCACTTTCTCTTTAGAAAATAACTTTTAAATTGGAGCTCAACTAATATTTATATACTATTTCGTACTGAATCGTACTGATAATCAAACCAATCTCACCCCAGCATGTACTTGATGCATTTGCATTTCAATCAAATGATTTAAAAGACGTTCTAACCAAAAAGTGGATGTTTTTTTTATGACTGTATCTTTACTTGTTCATATGATAAAAAACTAATAAAATGTTTTATTACATTTTTTTTAATTATCAATTAGATATGAGTTTTACTTTTCCCTGTTATTTTTCACTGGTTTAAATGTATTTTGATTGGCGGAATGAAAAATATGATATTTTTCATTCCGCCAATCAAAATACAGTGCCAGGCCACTAATGAAAATCCGATTAATTAATCCCATATATAATGTAATGATAATTTTCAATTAAACTGATCACATTTGCTATTAAATGCCAATGAATTGTGATGCCGGGGTAAAATCTTTTGAACACGTGCTGTAGATATAAAACATCTCAGATACCAAAGTATAAATCTTTAGGATGTCCAGGACACAGATACAAATTAGGCAAAAATGGACAAACGTGGACCTCTGGAAACCAAGAGGTGGGATCAAGTGTCATGGAGGAGTATGCATCCCCTGTCGACCGGTCACACCCGCCGTGAGTCCACAGTCAAGTCCAAATGAAATACGTGAGGAACGAATCCTCGTCACAATTGGTACAGACTTATCAACAACTGCCAACGAATAGATATGACGTATCAAGAATGGATTTTCGTGTGAGCTATTTATAACTCTGTATCGAAGCTAAACAAAATGACTCAGCACAGACTTGTTCTGTCTCGACTACAAAGCAGGAGATATTATGTTTTGATGGAGTGAGTTTAAGTGGTCGAAAGGCAGTGGAAATGTTTAATGTATCCACTTTTTGGTCAACAGTTCAAAGGTTTTCAAAAGATTCAGTGACACTTGAGATACAGTACAGAAAATGAACATCGAATTAGGCTAACTTGGAAGCGAGTTTGCTTCCCAGGTCTCTCGATAACTTTGGCATGATCTTTGAGGCATCACATGATACATTTCAATTAAAACCACAGGGGCGTGGAAATCTTTTTTTTAGAGCATACTATTTTCTTCCAGGCTCCAGTTTTCATTGAGCATATTACGCTCTTGAAATATTTCTGAGCCTCTGTGTCAAAACGTGGTTTGTTTACATTCACAAGCCGTAGACTAGCCTACATGTACAGAACATCGGCTAAATCTAGGGCCTAACGAAACTTAACTGGAAAATGTAATACATAGAATATTTGACAATTGTTTTTGAATAACATGTTTATTACATCTCGTGAGACAGGAGAATACATATTTAATACTCGTGATACGCACTCGTGTTAAATATGTATTCTCCTGCCTCACTCCTGCCTTATTTTGGTAGTCACATATTTTCGTGTCCAACCTATCTATGTACTCATTGCCGACAATGTAAATCCTATTATTTTTTATGCACATTCGTGTATCTTTTAAAATGTGCATCAGTACTAATACACTGACCATGGAAACTGTCTGGCACACGCTTGTGTGAATAACCTCCGTTATCACATCCAGCATGTTCAAGTTTTCGGTGATGGTAATGTACACATATAAACAGAGAGAGAGAGAGAGAGAGAGAGAGAGAGAGAGAGAGAGAGAGAGAGAGAGAGAGAGAGAGAGAGAGAGAGAGAGAGAGAGAGAGAGAGAGAGAGAGAGAGAGAGAGAGAGAGAGAGAGAGAGAGAGAGAGAGAGAGAGAGAGAGAGAGAGAGAGAGAGAGAGAGAGAGAGAGAGAGAGAGAGAGAGAGAGACGATGAGAGAGAGAGAGAGAGAGAGAGAGAGAGAGAGAGTTTATAAATAAGGGTAATTAAACGCAGTTTTAACACAATTAATCTCTATTGTCTTTATCAGTCATTTTATCCATTTGTCGACATATTAAACACGTAATTAATTGAATAGTGTTATAATTATACACCCGTTCAAGACGCACTTCATTCTAGTTAATTTGAGGCGCATGTCATACCCATTTAAGACGCATTTCATCCTCATTCATTTTAGTCGCACTGAACATTCGAACCAATTTAAGTCACATATCATACACAATTAAGACGTATTTTACACCTCTTTAAGGCGATTTTATTAAGACGTGTTGCATATCAATAAAAATGCCTTTTGCACCCTTTTAAGGCGCTATTTCTAAAGATTTAAACAAAAAGGGATGAAAAAGTGCAATTACGTGTATGACATGTTGTCTGTTCCTTATTCAAACTATACTGTAATACATTTCGGTTTTTTGCGGTTAGTCAAATTGTTTTCAATATATCTTGGTATGTTTAACCTATCATACGCCTACAAAGATGAAACAGCACATATGAGTTCAGTTAGCAAACTGACTATTATCCAAAATAGGGTGTACAGTTTAACCCTTTCAAGCCTATGTATCTATATATTATGTTCTTTTCTATTGTTTAGACATATCTATTACGGCCTGTTGGGGTTTAAAAGGTTAAGTATGTACTGTGCCGTATTCCATGTGTTCCTAATAGCTATAAAACAAACCAAGTCACCCCTGTTATGACATCAATCTAGACTCATTGTTTTTGTTAACATATGCAAATCATATAATATTATATCATATCTTACCATAACTCTACGTGAAAAAAATGCTACATACACACCAGCATGTGAACGGAAACCTCTAAAAACAATGTATATATATTAACGCTGCATATATCGTGTACCCATAATGACTCATTGAATTAATGGTTGTATCCGGAGATTGGTGTATTTAAAAACTACTTTATCATTGTATTTTCGTTCAAGATGACAAGAGTTATCTACCTTAGGAAATACATTAATGTAGGATTATAGGTATATAAATGAAAAACAACAATATATTATATGTATACAAGTAGCGAAGAACGAAAAGAGAGATTTATACACAAAGTAGATATATATTTCATCGATTAAACAAATAATTATCAAAGATTATACAATTTAATATCATTTTATGAAGAGTGTAGTTTAAAACAGGGTTACCCTGTGAAGTAATTGTATTTTGATACTTTTGATACGATTGATTTTTTGGATTTTTACGGCAGTCAACAGTTTTTCAGTAATATGATGGCGGCTTGTTTTTAATGGTGGGGGAAAGATCTTGGTTACAATGTACCCGAGAGGAGACCACCGTCCTTCCTTCTGGCAAAATTTCTCACAAAAATCAGCTTAAGGTTCCAGCAGGGCTCGAACCTGCGCTTTTCCGGTAGTAAACTGGTGCAATGAAGATATTATATTCATTCCATACTATTTGATGATCGATGCACATTAAAATGCGATTTCGTCTATCAATATCATCAGAACGAAATTTTCTTCAAAAACATTGATGACTAAAATTCGATATAAGATAAAAGTAAAAATGAAAGTACCATTGGATAATCGACAAATTAATGATCCTCTTATAACTTTGGTATTATGTTTATAATATTTATAACCATTAGGTCGTTGCCACTGCTGGTGGAACGGTTGAGTCCCCGAGGGTATACATAAACCTAGTACCTGGTATTTCGGTACCAGCTGTACATCTTGTTAAAGTAATATTTGGAACTGTTACCACCATTTAAATTCGAAAAATTTTTAAAGCTAAGATAGTCATTTTTTTACATAAACCTAGTATCTGAGAATCGTATACTAAAGCGATATTTCGCACTGATAACACTATTTAGATTCTAGATTCCTGAAGAGCTAAGATAGTACTCTTTTTACATTGATTATTTTTAGACGGTTTTGCTATACATCTAGATTTATTATTTGGCCTTGTGTGATACCACTTTCTCTGTAGATAATATACATTTTTTTTAAAAAAAGAGGTCAACTGATGAATTCTATCTGGAAACGACAGAAACGAACGTCTTGCGCATTATAACTTTGTTATTATGTTTATAACTTCTCACTTATTTCATTTGAATTTGACAGTGGACTTGTGATGCACGTGGTTTGTAAAAATGAGATGCTTGCTTCTCTGATCCCACCTCTGTAGACTCATAGATCCGTGTTTGCCCAATGTCTTCGGAACCTGCTTACAATTACTACTTTGTGTATCTGTGAGTTTTATATTATATTATATATATATATATATATATATATACATATATATATATATGTTTTATATAGTTTATATGAGGAAATTACAAAACGTATAATACAATATAATAGTATTTTTTGGGAATAGTCAAATTGTTTTAGAAAAATGCAATGAATATAAATTGTCATATGAATTTACAAATTTTTTGTTTGCGATTTCTGTGTTTCACTAAGTGAAATGTTGAGTTGCTTGTTCGATGGCGGTTGTTGAGACGTCTCTATCAATTGTGACGAAAATTTGTTCCTCACGTATTTCATTTGGACTTGACTGTGGACTCACGGCGGGCGTGACCGGTCGACAGGGGATGCTTACTCCTCCATGGCACCTGATCCCACCTCTTAATTTCCAGAGGTTCGTGTTTGTCCTTTGTTACCAGATTTGTATCTATATCCTGGACATCCTAAAGATTTATACAAATGTACTTTGGTATCTGAATTTTTTTTTTGCATAAACAATATGATAAGTAACACAGAGAAAAAAAAATAAAACAAACTTTTACGAAATCTTATGAAGACGCACATTTATTGGATGATTCACAAATAAATATAAAATATCTTGAAATAAATATTTTATACTCTCAAGCGGTGGTATAAACAGAGCTTCAGTAAATAACTAACAGGGCTGTTTAAGTGACGTCACAAACACTAAATGATGTCATCGCCAACCTTTAGATAAATGAAGAGATTGAAATGACGTACAGGTTTGACGCGATCATGAGAGTCCAAACCGACGTAATGTAGGCTAATAATCCATACTACCAATCAGCACTTTTCAGTCACGGTAGACCTCGTGTCTTTTCAAATTTTGAAAATGAGCTAACTCGAGTTAAATAAACATGACAATCAACTAACACTCGTTGTGGAATCTCTAATTCGTCTTCTTGTACAAATACACATTACATTCTTGTGCCATTTCGTGCTTTATATATTATAATAATAAAATGTTTCAGTATCTGTTATCGCTTAATTACAGTAAACAATGTTAGATATAATTAGTATCAATTATTTGACAATGTTATAGATCACCTATATTATCATCGCGTGATTTAAATACGCGTTTGAAATATTCTCAGATTATGCCGTTTTGATTTCATGAAAGATTAACCTTTGAACTACAAATGTTATGATGGCTCGAATAATATACATAATTCTATTCTGATCTTTACTTCAGATCGCTTTGATGTAGCAATAAGTAATAAGTATGAAATTGTTCGTTTTATATTCATAAGTTTTTGTCTATACACTAATCACACTGTAGATACAAGATATGTCTTATTGTTATTATTCAAGCAACAATGATGACATTTAAAAGAGCTCAGATACCAAAGTATTAATCATTTGGATGTCCAGGATATAGGTACAAATCTTGTAAAAAAGGACAAGCATGGACCTCTTGAAATCAACGCGACGATTTCAACTTTCCCATAATAAATGTTCCACATTTAAGTAGTAATATGTCACAATCACCACCATATGGAGTTTATATTTCACAGATGATCCGATATGCCAGGGCTTGTTCAATATATGAACATTTCATATACAGATGTAAACTACTCACTGACAAATTATAGACAAAGGAATATCGAAAGCCGCGTTTGATGTCAACATTCCGCAAATTTTTCGGTCGGTATGATGGTCTTGTTTGCGATTAGTGTTATTGTTTTTCCGTTGGCGGTTGTTGAGACGTCTGTACCAATTATGACGAGGATTCGTTCCTCACGTTTTTCATTTGGACTTGACTGTGGACTCACGGCAGGTGTGACCGGTCGCTGGGGATGCTTACTCCTCCATGGCATCTGATCCCACCTTTTGGTTTCCATAGGTCCGAGTTTGTCCATTTTTACCAGATTTGTATCTATATCCTGGACATCCGAAAGATTTATACTTTGGTATCTGAGATTTTCCATATTTTATATCAACTTCAGTGTATATATGTGTGGAATCAGAGGAATGTTTGACAAGATAAGTATCATGATAACCAATCACTTGATATATAAATTTCCGGGTAACAATTCTAGTGAAAAAACGGTTGTCTGTGATGCTGAAAAGTCTTTCTTTTAGTTTTTTATGTGGAATTATTGTGTAAAGAGTAGAGAGAAGTCGTATGTTTTGATACTGTGAATATTAGAAAAATTGTGTGCCTTCATATTTTCTAAAAGTTGTTTAGAATTTTTTAAGCAAAC
Organism: Atrina japonica; assembly: GCA_030159075.1. Lineage (NCBI taxonomy): Eukaryota > Metazoa > Mollusca > Bivalvia > Pterioida > Pinnidae > Atrina > Atrina japonica. Next base: position 98,522 of record BROG01001131.1, read on the forward strand.
GAACTGTATTGCTGAAGTTTCTCCTTAACGGTTGTTAGTATCTTGGTAAGGAGTAAAGATAAAGGTTTGGTGGCACATTTGCTGGATCCAACTATGAACCTCTGTTTATATGGGGTTTTGTAAAGTTTAGGTATCCAACATAATTATGGAAGCACAAAATCAGTATCGGTCGTAGGTACATCAAAAGAACGTAATACGGAGGATCTCGTCCTTTGAAAGTGGGCTACGTGTGTATGTAGGATTACCAGAACTCGTATTAAACCCTAGTTTTATATCATGTGTATTATGTTTCTCCTGTATCTGAATTACAAATATAGTGTGTACTGTCTTACGGATACGTAGATGTAATCATGAAAAGACAGTACAGGCTTATTAAAGTCTCTATCGAGGAAATCATTTTCAGCAGATTAAAAGTTCAAGTTTTTGTTCAAAAGATTGATTTATATTCAAAAATAATTTCATGAAATGTGATTTTTTTTATATTTCCATCATAAAATACGTCTATGAACTGTAAGATATCATATTTTGCACTGTTTAAGAGCTAAAATGTCTGAGATATCCCGATTTCATAAAACTTACCATTACAGATTAAAGTCAAATTCAAAGCTTCTTTGTTATTAAATTCAACGGGAGACGGGATCGGTTATACGTTTACCTGTTTACGTTAGGGAGCAACAATTTGATTTTTATGGACTACGGTCAAATCTTTTATCCTGGATTTTTTTTTTTCGTTGTAATTTCCCTCCTTACTTTTTATTTTATTAGCTTATTGGTTACCCACTATAACGAAGTTAACTATGGCTGTATTAGCAGATATTAAAATACAATTAAAATATATTGTTCTTTCTTATGCAGTGGCGGATCTAGATTTTTTTCAGAAAGTGAATGTGGGTTGGGTTGAGGATGATAACATAAAATGAAACTACTTATGTACATGTACTTAAAAGTGTTAAACAATAGCCTATATAACTCACTGCACTTATTTCAATGTGATGTTGAAGTACACCTGATTACCAATACGAAATTCCTAAATAATTATAAAAAGGTTCGCGAGAAAATATACAAATCAGGTGAAAATTGGACATGAACAGACTTCTGATAATACAGAGGTGGGATCAAGTGCCATGGAGGAGTAAGCATCCCCTGTTGTCTGGTCTCAAATTAAATGCCGTAAGCCCACGGAAGAATTTAAATGAACTAATATATTAAACTAATATACATCTCGAAAGGTTCAAAACACTAAATTGTGACCTCTTGACCTTAAAAATATAATCCATTGATAAACTGATTAACTCCGAAAACGAAAAGAAATTCAACAAATATAAGCTGAATACTAGGAGTTTGGGTTTATGCTGGAATTTCACAAGATACAAACTTTATGCTGGTGGGTCTGGGTTTCTCGTGGGTATGCTATCAGGGCTTTTTCATACTCTTTAGGGAACATGGAATTGGGAATTTTGCAGCTTTTTTCATTTATTGTGCTATTTTCTTTTTTCTTTTCTTTTAAAACTGCCGTATTTCAACTTTCAAGAAAACAATGATTGAATATATTAGCACAGAATGAGAACTAGTGAAAAGATAGCATGTTGTGTTCATGATTGGGAAGTTTGGCAAAAAAATGGGAAAAAAGATATGATTTGCGATTGGGAATATAGCCCAAAATCAGATATAATTTTTTAGGGAAAACAGCCCTGGCTACTCCAGAATGTTTTGATTGTATAAGTCCTAAGAAGCCTTTTTATAGCTTCCAAACATTAGTTAAATTAGTATAGGTCCATTGATATACATGTTCATATTGATTAAACTACCAAAGTGAAATTTAGCTGCAATATAAAACATCTCAGATACCAAAGTATAAATCTTTAGGATATCCCGTACACAGATACAAAGTGGATAAAAATGGACAAACACGGACCTCTGGAAAACAAGAGGTGGGATCAGGTGCCATGTAGGAGTAAGCATACCCTGTCGACCGGTCACACCCGCCGTGACTCCACAGTCAAGTCCAAATGAAATACGTGAGGAACGAATCCTCGTCACAGTTGGTACAGACGTCTCAACAACCGCCAACGAAAAGGCAACTCAGCATTTCACTTAGTGAAACAGAGTTATCGCAAACAAGACTGTCATACCGACCGTAAGATTAGCGATATGTTGAGATCAAACGTGGCTTTCGATATCCCTGTGTCAATAATTTGTCAGTGAGTAATTTACATCTGTATGTGTTGAACAAGCCCTGGCACATCGAATCATATGTATATTTGTTGAATATAAAATTGATTGATTAAATTTAGCTTTTAAGTGTTTCCCGAAAATGGACCTGACTTTTTTCAGTAGTTGCATCCTGCCTTTTTATTTTGACAATTTGATAATCCTGGATTTTTTTTCGGCATAATTTCTGCACCTTCTTTATTTCAAATCTGATCCTACCCCCTCCTAAAATCAAATGGTCGTCCCCTTAGTTCGTCTGCTCAAGGTTTTGGCTTCCTATTTGGTTATATGCATATGTTTTGTAATTCACTTAATCATGATTTCACAGGAAGGAGACATGTATTTATTGATCAATAGTTAAAACTCTCAATTTATACTGCGAATGTTATGTTTAACAATCATAAACACATTTTAACTCAAAAATAGATATGATACCTTTCTTCCATACAATCTGCGGGCGGGGCACCGTTAGAAAATGTTATCGCAACTAAATAATCATACTGATTTGTCCTAAATTACACAAAATGCAGAGATATTTTATCGTTTCATGGTTGATCAAACATTCTGATAATACTATAGATTACGGGTTGATATCATGCTTACGACAAATATACACGTGTTTACAATTCAATGCTAATAAAATGCCTGTATTGAATTTCCTTTATAACGTTAATTCCATCCCATTAAAGTTTCTTTTTATGTAATTTGACACTTATTGCCTAGTTCTAGTCCGGAATGTGTGTCAATGTAGTGAACACTGTTGTATATACCGGCGCTTTAAATGGCAGACTCCGTGGGTAACTGTTTGAAGACTGTGCCTTGCCCTGTCTAGGGGGTACTGTATATAAATTGAAGTATTATTTTTACATTTAGGTTTTGTTTGAATATAAAAGTAGCAATCACAAAGTTTAAACACCACATAAAAAGCGCTGATTTATTACTTTGATAACTGTGTAGAAACGTCTCTTGTCACTTGTCAATGTTTACTGTCTGTACTTGGTAACTCTCTCTCTCTCTCTCTCTCTCTCTCTCTCTCTCTCTCTCTCTCTCTGAACATACATACATACATACATACATACATACATACATACATACATACATACATACATACATGCTCTCACATATATCTACCTACCCACCTACCCACTTACCTACCCAGCTACCTACCTACTTACATATTATAAGGTATAATTCTTCTGTTTAAGATAATATATAATTATTCATTCTTCAGAGGAAGATATTTCACAAAATTATCTATCTTTTCTTGTTGGGTTTGCACATAAAGATTAATAAAACAAATTTATCCAGGCAAAGTATGGGTAATGAAAATAGTTACAATATTAAAAACAGAACATTATAGTTATTCTGGTACAATAAAGCACAATGCCCCTGATTGAAGAGATATTGAAGTATCCCCTTCAAAACATTTTATCTCGTACAGACAATTCTCAATAATCGCCTCACCCAAGGGACCTATTTATGTAGTGTATATACATTGTGTGTTAAACGTCTCTTTCATAATGCGAGTCTACTTTCAAAAGAATCAAGGTACATACATTTTAGATTCATCGATTCCATATTTCATTCAAGGTAATGATACATATAAGCGTATAAGTTGTTATACACGCCTCTCCATTGCTTAATACAGTCTAATACATGACTGAAAGGGACATAAATATTATTGTGGAAAAGTCTTTGCTGACCATTTGACCTCTGTCCGGCGTTATTTGTTACGTGAATGTGTAAACAAACCCTTAATCTCTCAGTTAAATACATTAGTCATTAATAAAAATAATTATTTAGATTACTATCCAGCTGACGGTTGGGATTAACATATTTGAGAGAGTTTAAATCTACATTCAAATGATACGATTTACTCGCTCACACAACAAAAATAAACATATTTTGGCAATATTTCATATTTGACAGTTGTTTACTGTCATTGTATGTTTTTCTATGATCCTTGTGTCATATAAAATTAAAAAAATAAATTTTAAAAAAAAAAAATAAATAATAATCATAAAAAAAAAATAAAAAATATAAAAAAAATAAAAAAAAAATAATCAAATAAAATAATAAGCCACACCTGCCAATGTTTTATGCTGGTCCAACAGTACGTTACGTGATATTTTGGTTTTGATACTAATATATTTTGATTTCTAATACACAGACAAAGCAAAAAAAAAAAGGAAATATAAAAAAAAAAATAAAATATATAATAAATAAAATATTGAAATTAAATATAAAAAAAATAAATAATATAATAGAAAAAAAATTAATCTGTTTTCGTTAACTATAAATTCTAGATATATGAATGTAACAGAGAAACATGCAACAGAGAGAGAGAGAGAGAGAGAAAAACAAAGAGAGAGAGAGAGGAGAGAGAGAGAGAGAGAGAGAGAGAGAGAGATAGAGAGAGAGAGAGAGAGTCTAATATATAAAAGAGAGAGTATTTATTTATCGTCAAATACGAAGTATGGAATTCAACACCTGATTTTAAAAAAAAATAATAATCCAGGTGGCAAAATTATGAATTCCGTCGGCTCTGGGCTATTTAAAAAAAAATATTTGGGCCCAGTGTCTTTTCTCTGGTTTCTTTTTATCTAAATCTGAAAATGCATGATATGAATCCGTATGAGTAAAAAAGATAAATAATATTAACAAGACCACAAGGTGTGGGTTAGGTTGTGGGGGTTTGTTGGGTATAATAAAAAAAATAAATATTATGATCCAAGACGATAATAATTATAAAAAAAGCTTAGTAGAACAGTAGAAAAAAATCAAGAAAAAAAAAAAAAAATAAAAAAAAAGTAAAACAAAATAATCAAAAACAAAAACACCAAAAAAAAAAAATAAAAAAAAAAAAAAAAAGTCTTAAGAAGAAAGAAACTAAAAAAAAAACAAAAATATAAAACAAAAAAAAAATAAAAAAAATGTAGTATAAAAAATAACAAAAAAAATAAAAACAATATGACGAATATAAAATAAATAAAAAAAAAAAAAAACAAAAAAAAATAAAAGAAAAATATAAAAAAAAAGAAATATAAAAAAAAAAAAAAAAAAAAAAATTAAAAAATAGTAAAAAAAAAAAATAAAAAAAAATCAAATACATCAACTAAATACTAAAACAAAATAAATAGAAGAAATAAAAGAGATCAACGAAGAATGAAATCAAAAAAAAAAAAATAAAAAAAATAATAAATAACAAAAAAAATAAAAAAATGAAAAAAAAAATGAATAAAAATAAGAAAATTAAAAATATAATAAAAAAAAATAAAGAAAAATTAAAACAATAAGACAACATAAAAATATAAAAAAACAAAGAAATTACAAGTAAAAAAAAAAAAAAACAAATACAACAAATTTATAAAATTGATCATTAAAAATAAAACGTAAAAATAAGAAAAAAAAGAATGAAAGATATATAAATAAAAAAATAATAGAATAAATAAACGAAATTAAAAATGAAATATATAAAAAAAAAAAAAAATAAAAAAAAATAACAAAAATTAAAAACAAAATATAAGAAGACATAAAAATTAAAGAACTAATAAAATAAAATAATAAAAAAATAAGAAAAAAAAAAAAAATAATTAAAAATCATAATTTAAATAAAAAATTAATCAAAAATATTAAATAAAAAAGTATATCGAAAAAAAAATATTAAAGAAAAAACAATAAATCAATCAAAATAAAACATAAATTATAAAAAAAAATATAAATAAAATAAAAAAAATAATAGAAAATAAAATCAAACTAAATATCAAAATAACAAATAAATAAAAGAAAGAAAAAAATGAAAAAAATCAAGTAAAAAAATTAGATAAAATAAAAATCTATAATATAAAAATAAAATAAAGATAATATAGAAAAAGAAAAAAGGGGATATAAATTATAATATAATAAAAATAAATACTCAATATTAAAAAAAATATCAATAAAAATATATAAGTAAAAAATAGAATAATTGATAAAAATAAAAATAACAAAAAAAAATAAAAAAATCCAAAAAAAAATAAAAATATAATGATATAAATAAAATAAAAAAAAACAAGAACAAGGAAAAAAAAATAAATAAAATAATATACTTAAAAATCAAAATAAAAATAAAAAAATAAATGATAAAATAAAAAAAAGTATATAAAATTAAAAGAGGAAAGAACATAAGAAAAAGAAATTTAAAAAAAAAATAAAAATAATGACAAAAAAAAATAACCAAAAAAAAAAAAAAGAAAAAGAAATAATAAAAAATCAAAAATTAATAAAAAAAATAAAAAAAAAAAACTATAATTCAAAAAATTAAATGCTGATAAAAAAATCTAAATAACAAAAAAAAAAAAGAAAAACAAAAAAAAAAGAAAAAAAAATAAAATAAATAAAGAACATAAAATAAAAATAATTATAATATATAAAAAATAAAAAAATATTAAAAATATGAAAATAAAAAAAATTAAAAAAATAGAAAAAAATAACAAACAATAAAAAAAAAATATATAAAAATCATTAAAAATCCAAAAAAAAATAATTACTAATCAAAAAACACTAGATATGAAAAAAAAATAAAAAATATAAAAAAATAATAAACAATAAAAAAATAAATATAATAATTATATAAAAAAATCATAAAAAAATAAGGGAAAAATAAAAAATAACTAAATAAAATAAAAAAGAAAAAAAATAAAATAGAAAAAAAAGGATAATTATAAAAAAAAAAAAAAAAAGGAAAACTATAAAAAAATAGACATAATAATCACTAATAAATTAGAATTAAATAAAAAAAAAAATCAATAAATAAAAAATATCAAAAAAACAAATAACAATAAAAAATAAATAGAAAATAAAAATAATAAAATTAAGTAAAACAAAAAAACAAAATTATTAAAAATAAATATATAATAATAAATAAAAATATAAAACAATAAAAAAGAAAAGCTGATCGGGGACACACATCCGCCCACCTCTCAAGCCCCCCCCCCCCCCCCCCACCCCCCCAACCTCGCCAGCGACCCTCGGGCATTTCCCCCACCCCACCCACCCGCTCCTTTCCCCATCCCCACTCGACACACGCTGCCCACCACCCCCCCGTGTACTCAAGACACCCCCCCGCAACCCCCCCCCTAATCTCCCCCTACCTCTCAAGGACCCCCCTCGCCACCCTTGGTAGCCCGCCACCTCCCCCAAGCCCCACACCCACCACACCACCTCTCTCACTCTCGCACACACCGCCACACTTCCCAACTGAACTACCCTCCCACCGCCCTTCGCAGCCCCCCCCCTGCACAGCACCCCTCCAGGCGCACTCCCGCCCACGTGCACCCCCCACCAGCGGTCACCCCCACACTAATCCCATCCCCCCTGCTCCCCCCCCTCACTCGCCCCGGGCCCGCTCACACTCTGGCACACCAACCCGACCCCCCCCGACACGACTCAACACCCCCTCAGTCACCCTCATCCCCCCTACTCGCGGCTACCCCCGACGTCACGTCCTCCTCCCCCCGCCCCGTCATACCCTCCCCCTCACCCTCTCACCTTTCCCCTCACACTCTCCCCCGTCCTCTCGCCACACAACACACCCCCGCGTTCCCTTGGCTGGTTCCACCTAGCGTACTCACCCCGGAGACAGACAACCTTGACCAAAGGAGCGCCTAACGCCCCACCCCTCCCCCTCAAGCACCCCACCTCACACACACGCCACCCCCACGTACCACTCCCCAACCCCCACCACCCCCCCACCTAACCCCGAACACCCCCGCACCCCATCCACCCCGCGACCCCAAGCGCAGTTAGCCAACCCACGACGCCCCTCAACCCCGGCGTCCACCCGCCAGACCCCCCTCTTGCCACCATCACTCGCCCCCCCCCTAACGTCCCACACCCGCCCTGGACAACCCCCCGCAAGGGTCCCCCAATCCCCGCACCCCCCCCCCACCCCCCCCACCCCCCCTCTCCTCTAACCCGCATGTAGCACACCCCCCACTCCACCTCACCCATCCCCCCCCCCGTCTCCCCCCCTACGTCCTTTCCCCGTGCACGCCACCCCAACCCATCCGGTCTCCCCCACTCCACCCCAGCTCACCGCGCCCGTCCCACACCGACGTCGGCACCTGAAGCGCACACACCGAGCCCCACACAAACCCGCACCCAGCCCCCCCCCCCTCACCCCCACCCACGCCCCCCCCTCCCCCCTACGCCCAACGCCCCTCCCCAAGTGTGCGACGCCCACCCCCCCCTCACCACACCCGCAGCTACCAGACCACCGCACCCAAACCCCGACGCTGCCCCTGCCGGTACCGCAACTGGGGGGGGGGGGGGGGGGGGGGGCCCCCCATCACCCCAACCCCACACCCACCCCTCCCTTCCACCACCACTTCGCCCGCACTGCTACCAGCACAACCCGCCTAACCCCCTCCGCCCCCCCCCACCACCCCCCAACCTCCCACTACACCACCAACGATCTTCCCCCCGCCCCCAGACCACTGCCCCAACCACCCACCCCCCACCCATGCTCACAGACCCAACCCGCCCTCCCGACACCCACCCCCCACCCAACACCTCAGCCGATCCCCCCCCCGCCCGCACCGCCCCGAACCCCCACAACCCCCCCTGCCCCCACCACGCCCCCCCACGCCCACCGCACCTCCATCCCCCACCCCACCCCCCCGCCCAACCCCCCCTCCCCCCACCAGCCCGCCCTCGCAAACACCCCCCCTTCCACCCGACACCCCCTCACCCCCACCCACCACCACCACCCCCTCAACCACCCCTCGCGCTCGCCGCTACACCCATCAGCTGCACCCCCTCTCAAACCAACCACCCGGAGCGCACCCCCCCCCCACGACTCAACCCCCACACCCCCCGACCCCCCCCGACCCCCTCACCCCACCCAGCACACGACAGCCACACCCCCCGTCACCCCCCCCCCCTCCCTACAACTCGCCCACCCCCCCCCACGCCCACCCCCCACCACCACACCCCCAACACACTTCCCCCCCCTCCCAACAGTCTACACCCACCCCGGGGCCACCCCCACCCTTCCGCTCCCCCAACACCCCCACAACACCCGGGCTCCTCCCAGAGCCGCCAGCCACCCCTACACACCCCCCTCCACTCACCCGCCGCTCCCCCCGCACAGACACATCGGCACCCGACACCACCATATCTCACCCCCCCCCGCCCCACCAACCGCCTCCCACCACACACTCCCCCACCCGCCCCACTCTCCCCGACGACCCCCCACTCCCGCCCCCCTGTCACTCCCTCCAACCACCGTGCTCGCCTCCACCCCAACCCCCCCACACTCAGTACCCCACCTCCCAACCCAACCACGCCGCACTACGCCGCACCCCCCCACGACCCCGCCCCGCCCCACTATACCTCTCCCCCCCACGCCCAACCTCCCCACGCCCCACCCGCCTTACCCGCCGCCCCCACACCCACACACCCTCCTCCTCGATACCCTCCAAACCCCCACACCCAGACCACCCCCTCCCCCACCGCCTCCACGCGATCACTCCCGTCCTCTCACCAACAGGCCATCACCCCACCCACCCGCTCGACCCCCCCAACAGGGCCACCCCCACACACCCCCCCCCCCCCACCCTCACCACAGATCCAGCCACACCCACCCCTCACCCCCCACCCCCACCAAACGTCCGTACCCCCTCCCAACCCCTCTCACCCTCCACCCCCCCTCCCACCCACGTCTTCCCCTCACCCCACACCACCCCCCCACGCACCCACCACACCCCCCCAACCCCGGCCTCCCGCCCAAACCTCCTCGACCCACCACCAGGACACCCCACCCACCCCCCGCACCACACCCAAGCCAGTCTACCACATGCCACACACTCCCCACCCCCCACCCTCACCATCCCCCCCAACCCACCCCCCACACCACCCCCCAAACACACTACCCCGACCCCCACCCACCCCTCCCTGCCCCCCCCCCCACACCACTTACACACCTCTCCCCCCACCCCACCCCTACCTCCCTACACCTCCACCACCCACACCCCCCTCCTCACCTCTACAAACCTCCGCCCCTCCCCGCCACAACCACCAGACAACCTACGCCACCCTCCCACCGCTTCACTTCCTCCCGGCCGACGACCCGCCACCGACACCCTCCCACCCACCACCACAACCCACCCACCACACCCCCCCCACTAACACGCCCACACCCTACACTCCTCACCACCTTCACCCACCCACCCCGCCCCCCACCCCCCCCCCAACATCTACGGACCCCCAGCCCCCTACACCCACCCCCCCCCACCTCCCAACCTCCCCCCCCCCCCCTCCCGTTCCCTCCTACCCGTTCCCCCGGCCACCCAACGCCCGCCCCCGCTTTCCCCCCCACCACCACCCACCCTCACCATGCACCTCCCCCACCACCCTGCCGTAAGCGCTCCTCCCCCCCCCACTCCACCCCAGACGACCAACCCACACAGCACCCCCACCCCCCGACCCTCCATTCCCCACCCTAAACACCACCATAACTCCCCCTTCCCCGACACCCCCGCCCCCATCACCCGCACCACCGCCACCCCACATCACAGCAACGCCCCACTTCCGACCACACCCGCCCCACCACCACCACAACCACACCACCCCCGCCCGTATTCCCCAACATCACCTCCCACTCCTCCCACACCACCTACCCACCCCTCTGCCCCACTACGCCCCACCCCCACACAGCCAGCCCACCCCCCACCGGCCCCCCCCACACACTCTCCCCCCCCCCCAACCTCCCGCCCCACACCTCTCGACCCACCCCCCCCCCACCCACCCCCTCACCCACCCCACAACCCGCCACTGCCTAACGCCCCCCTTCCCACCCCGCCCCTAAGACTCCCACCGCCCCACCCCGACCAGCACCACCTCCCAGCCCCCGGCACACCCAGCGCCCCCAACTTTCCCACCCCCCGACACCCCACCCCCCCCCCATTCATCCGCCCTCCCCCCCCCCCACCCCCGCCGACCCCCTACGACACGTATCCTCCACACCCACCACCGCCACCCTAACCCACAACCCCCCCACCCCAACATCCCACCCCCCCCCCCACACCACCCACCCACCCCCTCCCCCCTCCCCCCCCCGACGCCCTCTTCCCGCCTCCGCCCCCCGTCTATCCCCCCCACACCCCACCCCCCCCCTCAACCCCCACCTCTCTCCAGACATCCCACCCCCGCCCCTGCCCATCAATTCACAGCTCCCTCCCCCCCACCCCTTACCACCAGCCCCCTACAACCACCCAGCCCCCACTCTGACCCCCCCCAACTCACACACCACCCCCAACACCGAAAAGCCCATGACCACCCGACACTCAGCCCCACCACTCCACCACCCCCAGCCCACCTCCCCTACCCGCCACCACAACACCACCATACCCCGCCAACACCTCCCCCCCCTTCACCCCACCCACCCCCCCTGACCCCTTCCTCCTCCCACCCCCACTAGGGGGGGGGGCCTACACCCCGAAGCCCCACGCCCGCACAACCCCTCTCCGTCCCCCGCCTACAACTCCCTCGCCCCCCCACACCCACTCACCCCCACCACCCACCACCCGACCCCCACCCCCCTCTCTTCCACCCCTATTCACACCCACCACCCCCCCGAACCACCCAGCCACCCACACCCCAGCGACCCCACCCTCCCTCCCCCCACACCACCCCCCCCCATTCCCACCCACCCACCCCCCACATCAACCACCTCGCCCCCGCAACAACGAACCCCTCCACACCCCCCCACATAACCACTGGATTACTCATCCCGCCCCCCCCCTCCCCCCCCCCACCCCATCACCCATTCCACCACCCAGCCCACCCACCAGCATATCTACCCCCACCCCAAACACACCACCACACCGCGCGCCAACCCCTACCCCGCTACACCATTACCCCCCACCACTCAGCTACTCTCAACGCCACACCACCCCCCACGACCCCTCCCACCCTCCAGCCCCACCCCACCACACGCAATCTTCCACGGTACTCGGCCCCACACTACCCTCCAACTCCGCCACCCACTACCTAGCCATTCGCTACCCCACCCCCAACGACACGCTCCCCACACCCCCCCCCGCGCCCCCCCCAACCCCTACCGCCGACACAGCCCTCCACCCACTCCCACCCACCCCCCCCCTCAATCCCCACTCCACCCCAACACCCCCATAACCCTCAGTCCAATAGCACCCGCGACCACACCCGCCGCCCACCCCCACCCCCCCAACCGCGCCCCGAACCCTCCATTCAAGTCCTCTCCTCTCCCGCGACCCCACAGCAAGCCCCCCACCACAACTACCCCCGCCTCACCCTCCCATGTCCTAACCCCCCAGTCCATCAACCGCCACCCCACCACCCCCCACCCCGTTAGCGCGCCCACCATTCCACCCCGCACACACTCCTCCGCCCACCCCACCCCGCAGCTCCCCGTCCCCAAAACCCCATCACACCACACGCCCCAACACCACCGCACCCACCCCTCCCCCCTTCCCACCATACACCACTTGTCCGCCCCCAACCCCCGCCCAACCTATTTCTCACGTCAACACCAACAACCCCCGCCCCCCCTCATCTCCCCATCACCCTACCACCACCACCCCCACCCGGCCTACACGCCCACACCCTCTCCCCCCCCGCCTCCCCACTTACTCCAACCCCCAGCACACACTTGCAACCCCAACCCACCCCCCCCTTTCACCCCACACACCCACCCTACCTCCTCCCTCGTCCCGCCCCACTGCCCACCCACCACCCCCCCGCCGACGTCCCCTCCCACCCCGAGCCCACCCAAAACACCAAAGCACACACCAATCCCAAACCCCACCTCACACCCCCCCCACACACGCATCTACCCCTCCCCGCGCATCTCCCCCCTGCTATGCCCTCTCGACCCCCCCCTCCCCAACTCTCCCCCCGTCCCCCCCCCCCCGTCCACCATCACCGACCCACGCCACTCTACCCACCCCCCCGAGGCACCTCCCCCACCACCCCCCACTCGCCTACCCCAGTCTAACCCACACCCATACACCCGCCACCTCCCCTCCACACCCCAGACCCACGCACCCGCCCCCCCACTCGAACCACCCCACACCCCTCACCCCCCCACCCTCTCCCCCACAACCCACCCCTCCCCCCCGTCCTCCCTGCCCCCCTCCCCCGAGCCTGACCTCAACGAACACTACCCCTGGCCCCACCCCCACATACCTCCCCACCATCTCCCCTCCCATTTACCTAACTCATCCACCAATCACCCGCTCCCTCCCCCACCCACACAACTCTCCCCCACCCCACCCCGCCCCCTATCTCTCACCCTACCCCCTCGCGCCCCACAACACACCCTCCCAACCTGCCCCACCAAAGTAAATTACCCCGCCCCCCCTCACTCACCATAAACACGTGTCAATAGCCACACCTGCCAATGTATTATGCTGGTCCAACAGTACGTACGTGATATTTTGGTTTTGATACTCGTTATTATATTTTGATTTCTAATACACCTGTTTTCGTTAACTATAAATTCTAGATATATGAATGTAACAGAGAACATGCAACAGAGAGAGAGAGAGAGAGAGAGAGAGAGAGAGAGAGAGAGAGAGAGAGAGAGAGAGAGAGAGAGAGAGAGAGAGAGAGAGAGAGAGAGAGAGATATTTATCGTCAAATATGGAATTCAACACCTGATTTTACAGGTGGCAAAATTATGAATTCCGTCGGCTCTGGGCTATTTTTTGGGCCCAGTGTCTTTTCTCTGGTTTCTTTTTATCTAAATCTGAAAATGCATGATATGAATCCGTATGAGTCTGATAATCAACTACTGTCGTTACAATACTGGCGTTTTGAACTTTCACTTTTTTACCTGTTGACAGCAGAAAATGAAAAGAAAGTCGTAACTCCTTTACTCTTTGTAATGTTGAAATGAAACGAATACATGAATTGTATACGGCATCACGAAAATAGAATACATACATTTACGAACATACATATTCAATTCATTGTAACCATATATTGTAATGTACGAAGAAAAGCGGTACAAAACTCAAATATTGACTAACTATCGTTAAAGTTAATCAGTTAAACTGTGTCCTTTAAATCTTTAATATATTGAATAAACTACCAATGACAACAGAATTTTTAAATGTCAATGCCAAAGCGTGTAAGCTATCGAGATTGGGATTTTTGAATAAAATCTTTTGAAATATATTGATAAAAATTATCTACAGAAAATATGCATGCATTAATAAACAATTTTATTCGGTATGTACACAATGAAATCGTGAAGTTAATGTGTCCATTTGAATACGTACCAACGAATTAGTGTACCTGTCCGTTCTGTTTGATTTAACTGTATCAACAAAAGTCAGGTTGAAAAGGAAAAACGCCACCGCGACGATAAAAACCGTTGTATAAATAATTAGTTCGAACGGTTAATACAGATATACACTGGCAACCGTATGACTCGTATCACATCGAGTGAATTAAGCTTGTGGAGAATATGCTGCATTTATTTTGAATGATTGGGTGACATTTGTTGGATGTGCTTAACTATGAGTTATTTTACATAATATGTGTCAAAGTTATTGTGAGAAACTACAATAATATTTTGTCATTTCAAGTGTTTATCAACTGGAATATATGCTTAAAGTATGGCGTTTAATGTCACGTGGACCGGTCTGAATGATAAAAATATAAAACATTTATATTCGACCAAGGATCCGGAATATCGAATTCGAAAACCAAATATATACAACCCTCTGACATTATCGTTAGAATTATCGTTGAAGGAGAGTCCTCGGAGATCGCATGATAGATTGTTTGAGTTTGACCGACGTTATGGAGCAAATTTGCCACGGGCACCTGCTTTTAGGACCGCACCTAGTGGGTATGTAGAGAACATGGTTACACGTTTATCCCAGCCAAATAAGTTCAAAATGACACCAAGGGAATGCCAACATTATCAACGTAGTTTCGCCGATTATAAATTTGAAGAGGAAGAACCCGGTGATGAGACAAGAAGAAGCAGGAGCCAGATTAAAGGAATGATAAATCGTCTGATTGAACCTATATCGTGTACGAAAATGCATTACTCCCTAGCACTGAGTGAAAATGCCAGGGAACACGAACTAACACCTGTATCGGACTAACTGTTAGTGATAAAATGGTGAATATTAATTGCTTATACATGTATGGAATTTCACGCGAACTTATCATGGAAGTGCTTCACTCTTTATATTTTCATACTAATTTGAGTTCTAGGTTTATTCTCTCTGTTGAATCTATGGATTTAAGCTACGGCTAAAGGGACAGCGACGGTGGAACGTTTTAGGGAGATTGCTCACAGCAACAGTATTACGCATAACTACCAGTATTATGTAAACTGATATAGAATCTACTTAAACCTCAATCGTTGTCATTGTATTTTTGTTATTTATTTATAATCTTTATATTAACTTTCTTGTTGTTCACACATTAAATAATATATCACGTTTTAATTATCAGTCATTTTATCACTCACTGTCATATACGTGTGTATCTATCGAATTCGCCGTTATAGTTATAGTTTTGCGAAATAAGAGAGGCCAAAACAAATTCTCAAGACAATGAATTAAATAAAAATGTGTGTTTTCAAAATGAAAATGGTATCATACATGACAAAACAATAACCTAAATGTATTGCCAAATTCTCAAATAATCTGATGCTGGAGCCTACACAGTGTATGACTATTTCATACACAGTGATAGACTAAACAATGGTTAGTTGATGTCACGGGATATGAAGAATCACATTCAAAATTACATCACAACAGAAATAATTAACGGTCAATTTTTTTTGTTTGAATGTTATTTTACGCGACACGTTCATTTTGCATGGTCTCATGGTTGGGGTCAGTTTTTAATGGCGGAGGAGAAAACCTTGTTACAATGTACCCGGGAAGAGACCACCGGCCTTCTGCAAGTTAACTGGTAAACTATCTTCAAAATCAGTTTATGTTTGTAGGCACGATGCTGTAACCACTAGGTTATGGGGGCTTCTGAAGATAGGTATAATCATATTTCGTACTTTAGCCAGGAATCACTATCGTAAATTCATGTTCAATGATTGTTAAACCATTTGTAACGCCTATGACTAATGGCAATACATAAACTTTTAATTTGAACATGACTTGGGATACACGACGGTTTTTCTAGAGGTAAAATACCGTATAAGCAGAAATTTTAGCGAGGATTCAAGGATTTTGGCATTATTAGCGAGGTTGTTGAGGTCGTGAAAATTGAATATCACTAACAATTCATTCCTCACCGTGGGAAAAAGTTAATTTATATGAATCATATAATTGCTAACATTACTTCTCGCAAGAATTATAATCAATATTTTAGGACAAAATGCCAAATTTGCGTCTCGCTAAAATATTCACGTATACAGTCTTCCTTGTGTTTTACATAGACAATTGGATTATTTCACGATAAATATTTTGGTATCTTTCCTTTTTCTATGCAAATTGAAAGCAATGATGTCTGATAATATATAATAAACATAATATACCCTTGTTCTTGCGGTATGTTGCTATTACTTTATTTCAGACTCGACCTGTTCTATGTGGTGTAGGTAGGCGTTATGTTTTAAATCTATAATTTACTGATTATTTTTAATGTTTTGGTTTTGTTCGATAGCCGTCATTGAATCGTATTTATTAATTGTGACCACAATTTATTAATAATTTGTTTCAATTTCTATACGGACTCAAGATTCACCTGAACGGCCAACAGATGATTTCTGTTTTCCCATGACACTTGCTCCCATCTCTAGTTTTCCCAGAGTTCCGTGTTTATTATTATTTGTTCAGTATATTTGTACATTGTTTTCTGGACCTTCCAACGTTAAACATTCTGGTGCTTTTTACATTGTCCGTTCATTTCAATGCGGCACTGATAGTATTTAAACAGTTGATTTTTAACGATTTTTGTTTTAATTATACCAGTTTTATTGGTGTACTTTATATATAATGAAAAAACTATAAATAACTTTTTCACTAAAGTGCAAATGTTCGAAACATATCACATTCCTTGAAAAAAGTAAACGCATTCTCTTATAAGTTATTGTTTGTTTCAATGATGTTTTTTGTCAAACATTGTTATATATATGGTGGCGATGAATTTTAATAGAGTATAGAACCCAGTTACAATGTACCCGAGAAAAAAAAATTCGCCACAAGTGAATTGACAAATATGCACATAAAATCAGGTTATCGTGGACTTTAATACGGGAATTACAATATTCATATTGACTGTTTATCTTTTGTCTATTTCCTTTTTATGAAAACTATTGGTTAGAAATGTTTAAAATTATAACAGTTTAATTCTTATATTAAAACGTCTTTTCCCCATGTACAGGACAAACACATGTGTAATAGTAAATATTCGATTTAACTCTGCAGGTGTAAGAAGCAATACTTAAGATTTGTGGGTATGACATTCTAAATCTATAATTTATGCTTGTAATTCAGAAAGTACAATGTTTATCTCTTTCCGATCGACAAGGTTTTTTTTTTAAATTTATTTAACAGGCATTATGATTTTATTAACTTTCATTTATCACATTATATTTTCGTGTTCCTATTCTACCCAGACCACTTTCGCATCTTACAAACCTAAGTCTTTTTTATTTTGTAAAGAACATGAATAAGTATTTAGCATTTCAATGCTATTCACAAACAGTTCTTATCAAATGTATCAATCATTTGTGTGTATTTCTATTGAAATGCCTATGTCTTATTATTGTAAATATAAATCCAGGTAAAACCACACAACACATACAACAGAACAAATTGGATCGCCTAAAGCATGACATTGATAAAGACCACAGCTATCAAGGTGCATTTGAAATGTATGGACACTTTCAATAATTACAGTGGGTCTATAAAAAGGATTAAATTTTCTTTAGCTGTGAGTGTAAACACTCCTTACTATTGCAACGTTGCTATAATTAACTTACTGTGTATCGCAGCATGTTCGATCTGTCTATTTTAGGTATATTTGGGCAGCTACCTGTAATACTCGTGGAACTTCGTACCACTTCCTGATTTAGAATTGTTTTAGATTTACAGTGAAACCTGTATATAGGGGCCACCCAAGGGACCAGATAATATTGACCTTTAGTGCAGGTGACCTTTATACACAGGTTCAATTTAGTTGAAGTATGCAGTCTAGGGAAAAAAACTGGCCTTTATAAACAGCTAATCCTTATATAGAGGTGGCCGTTGCAGGTTTTACTGTATATGTTAATCGAATTTTAAGAGCCGACCTGGCTCAGTCGGTAGAGCGCTTGACTCTTGATCGTGAGGTTATGTGTTCGAGTCCAGCCGGCGGCGGGTTGGTTTTCTGTACTTCGGATGAGACAGTAAAAACCGAGGTCCCGTGTCACAGTAGATGTTGGCACCCTCACTGCTCAATGGACGTAAGTGTCGGGAATAGGCCAACATTTGAAGCCTTTCACCGCATTTGATGACGTCTCCATATGAGTGAAATATTTTTGAATGAAACGTTAAACAACAATAAACAAACAAACAAATAGAATTTTAAATGTAGTTCGTGATAGTGTCACAGCTTGTCTACTGTTTAACGATTGATGGGGCATTTACATTGATATGGAAACAAAAGTCATTACCTAGGTGAATTATCACAGATTTTGGTACCTTCGATTTATTTAGGTATTTCCTACATCCTGGAGAGAGAGAGAGAGAGAGAGAGAGAGAGAGAGAGAGAGAGAGAGAGAGAGAGAGAGAGAGAGAGAGAGAGAGAGAGAGAGAGAGATTTTAGGTCATTTCTGGTATTTTCTTTGTTATATATTTTTAATGATTCAGCATGTCCAGGATATATACAAAATATACAAATCTGGTAAAAATGGACAAAAACGAACCTCTGAAAAACCGGAGGTGGGATGGGGAAGTAATCATCCCCTGCATTTGTGTTCAAAAGTGTAAGAATGCGTTTTGGCCCTTTTGAATACATTCTGATTGCTAGCACACTGTTTCTTGCGATCTGTATAGGATCTCACACCTCTCGTACCCTTCCAAAATTTAGTATTATGTTTTAATGTTTGACCCAGATTCAATCCTCTTTGAAATGCAGACATAGAGATTCATACATTTTCAATACTATGAAATAATCGGTGCAATAAGTAGGGTAAATAATAAAATATAATTTTGTATTATTACATGTGGGCTATTTTGACACTGTGTATCGCGCATAACACGGTGACAGCTTTGATCATCCCTCGAGATTACAAACAAAGACAGAATCTCTTATCAACAGCTTATTCAACAGCGATTTTCAACAAACTGTTTTGTATTTGGCCATTTCTATACAGGTTAAATTGATTTTTCAGACTTGAACAATGTCGTAAATATTAAAGATAGCCCTAGGGACCTCGTTTTATTCATATCTGAACCATTGGTTATTTCAATGTGTAATAAAGTTTGTAGATATATCGCAACGTAGCAAAGATATAAAGTTTATAACTTGCAAAATCAGCAATATGTGTGTATGTATGTATACAGATAGGTAGCACATACATAGTATGTATGTATGTATGTATGTATGTATGTCTGTATTTCTGTATGTATGTGTGTGTGTCTGTCTGTCTGTTTATTTATTCATTTATTTGGTGGCGATAATGGTGGATGAGAAATCGCAGTTATCATGTAAATGTGTAAAGACCACGGTCGCTCCGCGAGTAAGTTGGCAAACCTCTCGTAAATCAGGTACTGTAACCTAAGTTGACTAAAGGCTATAGATCGATACTTGTGCATTATATATAATGTAGTGATTTTGTAGTCTTACTTATAATAATGAACACTAATATGGACACCTTTCTATTGTCTGGTGTCTCTTCAATAAAAATGTCGGGGAGGAGGAGTTGGGGTTTCCTGGCCGCGTGCTCAGGGCATCGAGCTTTAAACTATGAAGTATCTCGCCTCTTGATAGCACTGGAACCTAAGCTGATTTTGTAGAAACTTTGCAAGTTGACTTGCGGAAAGCCAGTGGTCTCTTCCAAAGTACATTGTAACCGGGTTCTGTCCCCTGTTAAACTGACCGCCACATATAAATATTACAAACATAATACCAAAGTTATAATGCTCAACACGATCGTTTCTGTCAATTAGACTTCATCAGTTGAGTTCCAATTTAAATTATATATGTATTTTCTAAAGGGAAAGTGGTATCATACAAGGCCAAATAATAAATCTAAAAGTATAGCCGAAATCCTTCTAAGAGTAACCACTGTAAAAAGTTGACTGTCTTAGCTTTAGAAAACTTTTGGAATTTAAATGAACTGAGACATTGTTGAGTGTGTCGTAAAACACCATTTCAAATTAAAAAAAAAAAAGAAAAAAGGCGGTGGTCTTTGAGCATGGTTCTGTTTCCCTACTGATTTTATAGTACGTTGAAAAAAGTGAGTAAACAATTTATTTCTCTCTATATATTTCATCGGGACCGACACATTGTCATCACATATTCATGTAAAACAACTACACCCAAAAAATTCTAATATTCAACAGTTTTGTTGTGTATACGCGCATATTTTCGGTTTTCAAGATTCAGCAATATTAACAGAAAATTAAGTGAACTATCTATGGCACGTTTCTCTATACATTGAAAATAAAAACCAGTGTTTTATGAACTTCCCTTTCCTGAGTAGTATCATACCGTCTTTTTCCTGCCCACGGCGTTTTCATTTTATAACTTATATATCAAGCCAGGCCATGCTTCTCTTATGAATGTTTTATTCTGAGAGCCAAACCTATCGCCAATAAACTGATCACACGGGGATATATTGTTGAACGACTGAAATCGTCACCGAGGAAGTTTTATGGGATCTTGGTAAGGAATATGAGGTCCCCCACTCAAGAATATTAGATAGACGATCGCTTAACTCGAGAGGTTTCCATCTAATATTTGCGACAGGTTTAGCATGCTAACAGCTTCTTCCGGACACCTAGCCGTGATGATATTCAAGTTGTCGTATTCTGGTAAACTTGGAGTTTAGAATATGTATTGGTGCGTCTTCATGTTTAGCTTATCAGTATTATAAAACGAAACAACGGAAATACATTACAAAACAAAAATATCAATTTCCAAACATAAACGCTAGGTAGAAAAAAAAAATGCATTGAAGTTGATTGATCAGAAAATGAAGTTGTTTACAAAAATATTATTTTATATTAAATATCTAATGAAAAGTAAAATAATTACTCTCTTTGTCATTTTAACATATTGTGAAGCAAATTGAACACAAATTGTAAAGATTCTTTCATCTACAAAGAGATAATCATTAAGAGTATCATTGAACTTTTTATGTTCGGAACTGATCATTAAAGAAAACTTGTGATACCATACCCTCTATTCATTTGTAAGTACATTGTTTTCATTATGTTCTATTTCATTGAACTATTACTTTTTTCAAAACAGAAAATAGTGTATAACTGGGAATTTTTGCCCCGTTTAATTTTCGCCATTTTCTCCCTAAGACGAGATGGCGAATTTAAAATGAAAGCGAAATTCTCAAGCTAAATAATTGAAACACGGACTTACATGCCATCCATGAGACTATGGTGGTTTAAGGCAAATTTACGAACATGTATTCTTTTTGAAAAAAAAAATTAACCCGGGGCGACAATTTCCGGGTGTACAGTACGACAAAAAAAAAAAATAAAAAAAAAAAATACATGACAAAAATGGATTTAGAAAATTTCTATTTCTAAATATATCTTCTGTACCAAAATAATATGAAAAATTGCGCATTGATTAATTCTTCTTTTACGAAAGATCGTAAGTCCTAAATTCTAAGTCTTAGTCTTAATTGTCATGGAATTGACCAATCAGCAATGCGTTGCCATGGTAGCTAGGACTAAAAGTTAGGATTTAGGACTTACGACCTTTCGTCAAAGGGGCCCCAGATCACGCAGATTAATGTATGCATGAAGAGGTTGATGACCTTACGATCGTGTACTAACATTGCCATCGTATTTTATCCTAAGAGGTTGTAAACTTGACATTTATTCTGTTAACAAACGATCGGAATATCAATATATGGACGCTCACATTGATGATAGGCGTTTAGTGCTGTGTATTTCTAGTCCGCGAGGGGTAGATTGTCAGAGAACAGCGCCTATATCTCAATCTATGGTTTCATTTATTTTAATTTTACTCGCAAATTTTATGGATCGCATCCTCTTAATACAGCGATTTTATTTCCCTTCAATCATAAAACACATGATTCGGACAAATGATAAAAATTATTAAAATGATTGGAGTGAAAGTGAAACAGCAAAAATCGCAATAAGAATTGTTGGTTTGTAGGATATTACCAAATAAGTGAAATATATCTGTTTGTACGTGTTATTTATATACAAATGTATGTCTTTTATTACAGTCCATGCTTTAAAAATATTCCTATCAATTAAATATCTTTAAAATGCACATAAAGTACAGATTAATCACTAGAATTATAACCATAGTATATCGGTGATATTTCAATACAATTAATTTCTTTACCTGATTGCGAACTATCAGTGGTCTGTTAAACGTACAAGCCGTTCAAAAACCGTGCTGAAAATTAAATATCCGTTTTGTGGACTTAATGTATAGAAAGTATGGAAAATAAACAACTATTGACCATTGTTTACTTTACGTTATAGAACATATTTACCATGTTTTAAAGTTTATGTATTTTAAGGTATTTCGTATTGGGTCAGATTTTTATTTTTGAGTTAATACGTTTCTTGAAATTACCTGACGAGGTGAACTTTATCATATCGATGTTTTCTATGCGTTTTTATTTAGTCTCTTAAAACATGTATCCAGCAAGCGTCTTAAAATTTGCAACTTTTTTTTTCATCCATCTTCGTTGGCGGTACAATTATTAAAACGGTGCAATGAATGTTATTCGTCATGTAAAAAGAAAAGATATTTTCAGATAGAAATTTTAAAAGATAAAATTTTATGAAATTCGGTCGAAAAACAAGTGATCTGGGCTTCAAATCCAAATATAAAGAATTTCTTTAAAATGTAAAGTGGTAAACTGAACGATCGTTAGATTGATGTTAGTTTCTCATATAAGGCTATGTACTTTGGGATTGTCTGAGTAAATTGTTTTTAACGTATTATTTCACAGAATTTCATTTAATTAATAGTTTTTTTTTTACCATCAAGTGTTTATATATATTGAATCGAATTGTTTTAAATAATAAGTTATGATTCACGACGGTGGATATATATGCTTTCAAGATGTTTTGTGAGTAATTTTCATACACTTATATAAGTCAGAGCAGTTATGTTCGACAAATTCTGAACTAATTTTGTTAGAAATGTTTGAATGTGGAAGACCGATAGTCTCTTCCCATACTCGGGTTCTCTCATCCATCATTGAAAATTGGATGCCTCCATGTAACTGGAAAAAGATATTGATTGTGGTGGAATCATTATTCCAACAAAAATCAACAAATGAGGAAATTACCATTAACATAACTTTATGAAAAAAATAAGATTATGTAGACTTTACCAGTAAAACTGTGAATAATAATTTTTCTAGACCAATGGTAAGGTAGATATATAGCAGGTATCCGTGACTTTTATACATTTAGCGACTGAAATTATTTTGATTGGAAAACTAAACATTCAGATTTTAAAAACACGCTTTTTAAACATATAAAAATATGAAGAGCATATATATATATATATATATAAATAACTTGTATTTATGAAAAAGGTATGAGAGAAAAATACCCTTTCATATACTGTCATTAGATATACGTTTATTCCATCCTCGGGGTCACAAATCCCTATAAAACCCGAGGCTTGCCGAGGGTTTTACAGGATTTTGTGACCTCGAGAGTATCTAACAACGTATATCTTATAACAGCATATGAAAGGGCATTTTTCTCCCATACCTTTTTCATAAATACAAGCTAATATCATAATTGTTAATGTGAAAACGTCGCCATTCTAGAAAACAAATATCTTTTTTATTTCGTTACGAACCCCTGAAATTTATTACATTCTTGAAATCCTCGACCTTGTAAAGGTCAACCCGTAATTTTACCGTTTGAGTGAGTTATGCATAGTTGCTTGATAGTAGCAGAAAAGCGACATATTTATAGGCCAAACTATAATATGACCAAATATTACTCAACAGAAAATGGTGCAAAACCTAGCTTTTACTACTTTTGAACCACATATGTTTTAGCAATAATGTAATTCAAAAATCCAGATTTGACAGAGGATAAAACAAAATATACCATCAGACAAAAGTAGATTTGAATTCACAGATTCAATTCGGTAAGTGACGTCACATCATACGTGTACAAGTAAAAAGCGGTTTGTTGTGAAAGTGGTTA